>CANYLF011214370.1:0-22403 GCA_948193215.1 Bocquillonia castaneifolia
TTTCCCTAAAAAATAAGTAAAAATTACTTATAATTTAATATATTTCCATTAATTTTTAGAGTTGGAATAACTTATTATTTAATTTAAATTTACAAATATAGTTATGAAAATTATAACATAAAAACATGAGTCATAAGGGGGTGAAAATCATTGCTGCCATCTCTGTTTTTGAAGTATTTGTGAAACAACAAGAATCAATATATTTTATGGGTCACAATTAGGGGTGTGCATTTGGTCCAACCCGGACCGAACCGAACTGAAATTCTAAAGGATTTTGAAACCGGACCGAACCGAAACTCGAAAAAGCAAAACCGAATTAATTCGGTTCGGTTCGGTTCGGTCTAGGTGATTTGGGTGGTTCGATTAGGTTTTTAGCCTAAGATTCGATCGATCTTCAGTTCGGTCCGGTCTTTTTATCAAATATTGAAACCCGAACCGAACCGAAATTTAAAAAAAATTGAAACCTTTAGACTGAACCGGACTAAAATTTACCGGTCCGGTCCGGTTCGGTTTTTAGTTCGGTCCGGGTTTTTGCACAGCCTTAGTCACAATGTTCATGGATCATAAAGAAAATGAATTGATATGGTAAAGACACGTAAGGAATGTGTCACATTTCAAGGAATGTGATCTTTGATGAAGCTTAATCTTGACGGTCTTCTCAAACAATAGTTCTACCAGACTCAAAGGAAATTGAAGAAAAGCTACAAGAAAAGTTTGAGCAAGAAGAGGTGATTGAATAAGGCACTCAAGAGAAGGAATCGGAAAAGGAGTTAACTTGCAACAAGTCGCCAGAGAAAGTTAAGTCTCCATGGTGCACAGGAGTACATCAACAAATACTAGAAGAAGCACGGCCAAGCCAACTTGATGAAGAGATTTAACAAGTGGAGGAACCAGTAGAATATGGGCCACATTTATAGAGATCTTAAAGGATAAAAAAGAAAAATCAAAGATATGCTAATGCAGCAATGAAAACGATGATGTGAAAGAACTAACAACTTTTGAAAAAGCATTTTCAAGCAAAGAGTAGAGGAAGGCTATGGAAGAAGAGATCGATGCGTTGATGCAGAATGAAACTTGGAAATTAGTGCCAAAACCCAAAGATAGCCAATATCGTGCAAATGGGTTTACAAAGTTAAACAACACCTAGATGGCTCAATTAAGAGATATAAAGCTCGACTGGTAGCTTGAGGATTCTCACAAAAGTATGGATTGGATTATGAGGAGACATTCAGTCCAGAAGCAAAGATTACCATGGTACGTGTTATTATGCCCTTAGCTGCTAACAAGGATTGGAAGCTTTGGCAGATGGATGTGAAGAACGCTTTCTTGCATGGAGAGCTAGACCGAGAAATATACCCCCAAGGGTTTGAGAGCAAAGGTCATCCAGGCCACGTTTGCAAGTTGAAAAAGGCCCTTTACGGTTTAAAGCAGGCACCAAGAGCTTGGTATGGAAAGATAGCTGAAATCCTGGTCGAGAGTAGCTATGCTGTAGCACCTTCAGACTCCAGCTTGTTTGTGAAAGTTTGAGATGGTAAGGTAGCAATAGTTTTAGTCTATGTTGATGACCTTATCATCACAGGTGATGATGAAGAAGAGATTTCTCAAATCAAGGATAATTTATTGGTACGATTTCAAATGAAAGCTCTGGGAGAGTTAAAGCATTTTCTCGGTCTTGAAGTGGAGAGAACAAAGGATGGATTATTCTTGTGCCAACAAAAGTATGCCAAGGATCTTTTAGAGAAGTTCGGGATGCTAGAATGCAAACCCATTTTAACTCTGGTGGAGGTGCATACAAAGCTATGTTTTGCTGAAGGGAAGGAATTAGAAGATGTAACAATGTACAGGCAACTTGTCGGAACTCTTATCTACCTTACTCTCACGAGGCCAGACATTTCATATGCAGTGGGAATGATAAGTCAATTTATGCAGAATCCCAAGAAGCCTCATTTAGAAGCTGTTCGTCGAATTCTTCGATCATCAAAGGCACCATTGACTATGGCATTCTTTACAAGAAAGAAGGAAAATGTGAGATGGTTGGATTTTGCGATGCAGACTATGCTAAAGATCATGATACAAGGCGATCGACTATAAGGTATGTGTTTAGTCTCAGATCGGGACCTGTCTCCTAGTGTAGCAAGAGGCAACCTATGGTATCTTTATCAAGTATTGAGGCAGAGTACAGAGCAGCGGCGATGGCAGCTCAATAGTGTACGTGGTTAGTACAACTCATGAAGCATCTTTATCAACCAGTTGATTACTCCATACAATTACATTGTGATAATCAGTCAGCTATACACTTGACTGAGAATCCAATGTTTCACGCAAGGACGAAGCACGTGGAGGTACATTATCACTTTATCCGAGAGAAAGTTCTACGTGGAGAAATTAAGATGAACTACGTGAAGACCAAAGATCAAGTTGCAGATATATTTACCAAAGGACTTGGTGGTACAAAATTTGAAGACTTCAGAAAGCGACTTGGTCTGGTGAGTAAACATGTATTACGAGAGAGTAGTCATTGAGAGGGAGTGTGAGAAGTACACCGACTCTCTCTACAATTTTCTATAATCCACCAACATCTTGACATATTAAATATGCTAGGACTTACAAGAGTTTTCTAGACATTACAAAGTCGGTTCTTTACCGACATTACACTAATATATATACGGCCCTTGGCCATTCATTTATGTGTGCAAGTGAAAAGTGTGTACAGAGAACAATAAAAAAAGGTGAGTGTGTGTGAGTGATGTGAGCTAGAGTGGAAAGTGAGCCAGAGTGTATTACGTGTATAGCAATATGTGTGTAAGTGTGGAAGGAAAGTGATAGAGTGTGAGAGTGTACAAATACTCTTGTTCTAATAAAAGTTTCATTTGTTCTATTAAGTCCTCCAAATTTTCTACACTATCTTCATTGCATTCCAATTGCGAAAATATCCTGCTGATAACTTTCCTGAGAAGTTATTATGAGAAATGTCAATGATACGCAACTTTGGAAAGTTAAAATTGGAGTTATAATTCTCCATTAACCCACCATGAAACCTATTAGATCGCAAAATAAGAACCTTTTGCCCTTGAAGTGATTCCAACCATGACGAAAAAACATCACTGAATTGGTTATTTCCAAGAATTAGAAACTCTAACTTTGTACAATTGGACAATGATCTTGGAACCTCACCCTCTAAGTCATTAGAATCTAGACTAAACATTATTAAGTTACATCCGTGAGTGTAAGAATCATGAATTTTTCCTTGAAATTTATTGCCTTGTAAATTGAGAAATCGGATGGAAGAGCTACAATGAGCGAAACATGGAGGGAGGGTGTTGTAAGACAAATCATGGATGTCAAGAGCATTTAATTTGCAAATGATGGGAGAAATATGTCCATTAAAATTGTTGTTGTCTATCAAGTATTCTTTGATGGAAGGTGGTGGTATAGGAAGTGATCCTTGAAACATATTGCCACCTAAACGTAGATATGCTAATTTCTTCGGAAACAAAATTGGATGTTGTTCAAAACCTGTGAGAAAGTTACGAGAAAGATCAAGAACCTCCAAAGTATCTTTACTCGCATTCCATATCCATGTGGGTACAGTGGTGGCTTAAGGCATAGCCATTAAGACGTGTGTCTAGAGCTCCGAAAGAAATAGGGGTCTCATATATATTTGGGATCTTTAATATATATGAGGGGGAAAAAGACTGTTCTTGGTAACATTTTATTACATGTCTTAATATTATAAAAATTCAAACTTTTTCATTTACTTGCAACCAAATGATTAAATTCATGATAAAAAAAATCGTGACATTTATATCTTGTTGTAATTACTTAAATTGGTATATAACAGTATGTAATTATAATCTAATTATAAAAAATAAGGTCTTATTAGACAAAATAAATTATAATTAAACAATAACTATGAACCATTCAAAGTAAGTAGTTTATTAATTATTTATAATTTTGAATTAAGATGAACAAATGGATATAATTGCAATAACATTTAAAGCTTGGGATTTTTTTGTCAAAATTAAAAAGTTTAGTTGTAATTGTAATTATGAATGAAAAGGTTTGGATTTTTTTGTGATAGGTTGTAATTCCAGATAAAAAGAATTTAGTTCTAATACAATTTTAAATATTGTAAAATTTTAAATATTATTGGTCTATTAATTAGTCAATAAATTCGTTAACTATTCAATCTTCTATTATCAATTAAAAAAAGTTGAGGTTATTAAACTTGAACATAAAAATTTAATTAATAATTTTATATTTAAAAACGTAAGAGAAGTGAAATTTAAATTAGTTTCGTACAATCTTATTTATATGCTAATAGAATGTCATACATGAATGTTTATCCAGGACCTCAAATATCTTTGAGCTGTCCCTGTCCTAGCTTAATGATTATGATACTCTAATAGGTTCAAAAGTATTGAGTTTGAATCTTCTTCTGTTTAAGTAACACATAATCTTAAAATAGGTTCAAAAGTATTGAGTTTGAATCTTGTTCTGTTTAAGTAACACATAATCTTAAAAGTAATTCATATGTTTTAACTCATTTGTACTATTATATCATATTCATGACATGGATTAACAAGCAATAAATAGATAAATTAAATCTAAAACTCTTTAGATTATTTAAAAATGATCAAGTATGTAAGACATACAAAAATGAAATAATTTGACATGAATGCTATGATGACTTTTTTTTAATTACTTTTTTTTTACTTTGTGTTTATCATATAATTTTTAATAATTTCATCCAATTTCATCCAATGGGGATAAACACAAAGTAAAAATAAAGTAGACAAAAAACCAAGTTACTGAAGATAGAGGTATTTGTTATTAATTCTACAAATATTATTGATCTTTTAATGATTCAAATTTAAAAATATGATAAAAATATATTTATTTGAACCGCCAATAATCATTAAATATAAAAAAATTACATAATTAGTTTATTAACAACATTAAATGTTGGAAAAAGTTATTACTTACATATAATGTATATTTATTCTTTATAGTATACATAAAAAAAAAAATTAGTTGTCTCAGAAGGTGTTACCGATGGCCACGCCCACAGAGCCATTAGTGGCCCCAGCTTCTGTTGCTACTACAATGGATGCTGGTACTACTACTGCACCTCCTCCTCCTACTATCGATGCTGCTACTGCTACTACTGCACCTCCCCTGCTAGACTCTGGGTTCTTCGGTTGGAAATGAGGTATAGAAATGGGCCTAAAACCTAACGGTCCAATTCTCAAGCATAAGAATGTCCAAAACAAAAAGATTTAACTTTGATAGAGGAGAAGGTTGTTATCGGCATTTTAAACAAAAAACTTTCGGTTCAAATTAAAACAAAATCGCGCCAATTCCAATTCCTTTAAATTCCTCTTTCTCTTTCTGTCTTTGCCTCTGCAACAAAAAGAGGGAAAAAAAAACAATCAAATGGCTAATTCACTAGGTGAACCTGACGCTCAAGCTCAAGCTCTTGCCTCTCCTTCTCAACCTGAATCTCAGCTCTCCTCCCTTCTCTACGGTTCGTTCTTTTTTTCTTTATTTATTTAATTTTTATTTTTTTGAAAAATTTCGTATGCTAGCATATCATTACGAATCCATTTTCTACATGCTTATGATTATATCATATTTATTTCCGTTTTTTTAATATTTTTGAATTTATCTTTTATTCATTTGTCTATGAATAGATCATCATTATATATACAGTTTCTGTCAGAATCGACCTAGTTTTAATTTGTTATCAGATTTTTAGAAATTTGTTTTGAAAGAAATGAAAATCATAATGCCAAACAATGCCTAACATGAAACAAATTCTTAAAAGTTATTTAAAAGACTAGTTCGAAAGAATTGAAATCATGAGAATAAATTTAAATAAATTGGAGCATTTGCATGTATGTATGTACATTGATCCCAAACAATGCCTAGCATGAATGAAACAATTAATTTTCTTTAATTTGTTGAATTGATTGGTATATATTTTTTAAAATATTGCAGATATGACACAACAGGTGCAGATGTCAATGGGGAACATGCTTAAGATGATAGCGTGAGTTTTAGTTTCAGAAATGGCATTTCATTTTGTTAAAGCAAATTTGAGATGTTTAATTGCTTGTGTGCAGTGAAATTGATCACAACTCTACTGGAATAATGGAAGAGATTAGTAAATGTAAAGACTCTGCGATCGAGAAGAAGAAAGCTTTAGAAGAAGAGAGAGAAAAGTTTCAGAAAGCTGCTTATGCTGTTTTAGATATGCTCAATAACACTTGCTAGTTAAACCGTAAGTCTGTGCTCAAAAATTTTTGCTGCTTTAACATTCATATACATACATATGTTATTATCAACCACAAGATCTTTTTGTGTGTTTATACACATTAGATAGAGAAAAACAATGACATGAACAAAAAATGCACACATGAGTTGCGCATTTCAACCCCGTGTTGCATATTATCCTTCTTAAATTAGTTGTTACTTTTAGAAAATAAACAAGTGGTCGTTGTCTCTTAAAGCAGCCAATTCTTCCACTTCTGATCCGTCCTCCATGAGAATTGTGTTTCCTTTTTTGCCGAATTTCTTTTCTGCATCCATCAAATTTAACCAATCTTTATTGTGTTAGCCTTCTTTTTCTTTCTAGATCTCTCTCTTTTAACAGACATGAAATCACATGGGAAAAATGAAGAGGCCATGTATAAAGCTATACTGCAGAATGAGGTTTAAGTACTTCAATCTGCTAGGAATGGTCAAGGATGAAATTGGTTTGATGGTTGTGATCGACAAACATCATTTGGCTCTGATGCTAGAATTTATTTGCATTCCATCAATTTTAGTGTCTTACTGAGACAATTCTGTATTAATGGCGTGTTGTATGGAGACTTTCTATTGATTTTTTGGGAGAATATTTATGGATATTCTATGCGTAAGGTATTTATCTTCTAAGGATATCTCTTGGTGTATAAGAATAGTTTAACAAAGAAAAATAAGCAACTGCAATGCAGTGGTACCTGCTAATTTGAAAAGATCTTCTATTGAATCTGGCAAATGTGCGAGCTTTCCTGATAAGTCACCCTCTGTTGGACATTCTTTTGGATGATGCCCGTGTATTATCACCCTTGTAGGTTTTTTGCTGGATATAGGCGTAGCAGTTTCTGGACTTCCTGGAAAAAATTGTTAGATGAATCTTAAACACAAAAGCAGAGGGAAATTTTCTCGGCTTGTTTTTTTAAGCTAAATTGTGTTGAAATTAAAGAAAACAGCTAATACTTTTCGCAAGAAGGAAAGTTGTAGGTTTTAAACATAGGTGAACAGATATGTTGAAATAAGTAACGACTCTAGGAACACTATTTTCACTTTCCCTCCAAATCACATGCTTGTGTTTTTGATGGGTTCTTCGATATCATGAATCTATAGTTTGGAAAATCTGCCTCCTCCTGAATTTACGTAGAGGTCCAAATCACAAGTGAAATGAACTCTTATTACAATTATGATTTCAATAGGTCTAAATTGTTCTGGTCATGAAATTTCAATAGTTTGTGGAATAGAGCAGGCACATACGCATAAGTTATTTTTCTAGGTATTTTTATACGGGCAACCTTTTAAGTTTAAGTAGAGATGGTCCTTAGTTGACATGCTTACCTTCTGCATTTGCATCTCTGGGAGGATTTAGTGCTGTAAAATTTTGTAGCTGCTCATTTGTTGCTGTGTGCTGCAAGGAGTATAAAATGACTTGTAAGAGAATAACCACAAATTAATTTAATGCACTGTTGACAAATATCAATTCATTATGACCATTATAAACTATATTTCAGTAAAAAGAAAATGGTGTCGTAAAGTAAACGTAAAAATTAGTGGTGCACCAAGATAGTCTTGTCTTGTACCAGAACTTAGCATTCTAATAGCAGATCTGGCATGTCAATCAGAATAATTGTGAATTTACGATAAATATGATGGCAATGTTTTTTTCTCTCTTTCAAAACTCTTCTTGTTGCAATATCGTAGAACATAAATTGCTTTTTTGCTGTCAGATTCCACAATTTAAATTTGTCAAAGTTGAAGATTTACCTCTTCATTCGTATGACCCATTAATTCTGTCAGAAAGGGTATTTCGTCCAGCATCTCCTTTTTTAATTCCTTCAAGTACTGAAATGATAGATATTGGCATAAAATTTTACTTTAGATTTAGAGTTAAATCTGTAGTGTAACTCCAGAAGATGTGCTAGGTATGACATAGATAGCTTATATGAACCTGAAGAAAGTTGGACATAATTATTTTCGCATCTTCACTTAGTGGCTGCACCATTTGCTTAAAATGATGATGGCTCATCCTGATGACCTGGGAAAGCCTCCTGGTCCTCACTGTATAAGGCTGCGGAATATTGAAAAAAACTCCTATTTCTCCTGCCATTTCTCCAGCTCCTAGTTTTAACATAAACTGAAGGACACTTGTGAACAAGTTTTTTTTTTTTTCTTTCATATCATTGAACAAGGATTTTTTAACTCATAAAATTGTTTACTAATTGCATGTCATCAATATGAATTTTGTGTTTCCATATCATCTTTGCACCGAAACATTAACTTATCTATCCAGGGAGATCTCCTTGATTAATTGTGTATGCCTTTTCTTTGTAGACTTGTACTACGTGGGGTTGCTTTAATGAGAAATGTTTTTCGTTTATGCAGAGAGAGATTACAAGTGGCAAAAATGTTTGCCTTTTATGACGATAAGGCTTGTTGATTTAGTTCCTCAGGATCATGTGGACTGTAAGAGCAAAATCACACTGGGTGCTCTGCATTTTGTTGTTTTAGTTGAAGATACTAGCATATGCAAGATGTTGTTTGGCCTCCATGGCATTCAATTTAGTTGAAATTGGATTTGTACTTACCTAAAATAGGTTTCTAATATGTATGTCATAGTCACCTAGCTTATAATGACAGTTTTCTACTATGCTCGAAGTTGTCTATAAGAAAATGAATCATCTCTCTCGGGAGGAGAATGTTAGATACATAGTTTTGAAAATACCTGCTCTGTTCCGTTTTTGTAAGTTACCACATCCTGCAATTTGAAATCCAACGTCAACTTAGGCTCACGTCCAGGAATATATAGGACATACCCCATAAGGAATAGGTGTCTTACCACTTCTCCAGATACCAAAATGTAGAAATCTGTTGGAAATTCGTTCTGTAAAATAATTTCAACCTTTGGCGGATAGTATTCTGCTTTCATCTCTGACACCTGAGCAATAAAAGACATGATGATATTCCTGAAGTTGCAATGGTCGTTTAATTTCTTTGATTATGTTGCCATGCTAGCCATGATAATAATTATTATTTTCATTTATTCTCTGAATTCAATCTGTAATTACAGTGGTAGAATTTTTGACATGATTTTATGGGGAGCAGAATATGCATTTACCATCTGAGTAATGAGGTCATTAGAGACTCCTCTGACTAGATAAGCATTTTCAGCTGTGTTACGGAAAAGATGCTGAGAAATGCTAGACCTTATCGCCTTAGGTAGGTCCTCTAACACTTCTTCTTGCTGTAACTCTGCTGTCTTGAACTTGAGCTGCATGTGTGCTAGCATTTGCTCTTTCAAGCCTTCTGGAAGTCTATTCTTGCTTGCATATCTTAGTATCTCATTGATAGCATCCCTCTGTCAAACCATATCATTTAAATCAAGAATTGTTAGTAGAACTTCTGTTTTTGTTGATTAGGTGGTTCAATTTTCAATATTGGCCTGAATTAGAGTTGTTAAGGTAATACCAGTGAGTGATGTGTTTAAGCAGGGAGAAGGAAATTTACCATTGCAAAAGTTCTAACTGCACTATGGACTACTAGATTTGTCATGTTTCCGATGATATAGGCAGTGAGTCCAATGTTGAATAGCATATAGAACATGTTGAAAATTTTTTCACTTGTATTTACTGCATGCAAGTCTCCATAGCCAACTGTTGTGAGGGTAACAATTGACCAGTAAATGGAATAGGTGTAGCCTAGCCAGATACTCCTGTGATTGAAATCTTTGACCTCAAGACCAATCCAAGTATTATCAGGGGGATTGTGATGGGCAGCCAGCCAGTAGTAAAAGCATCCAGCTGAGTGAACCGTAAATAATGTAACCTGCTAGGATTGAAGAGAAGCATTGAGCACACAATTGTGTCTAGAGACGAATTCATTGTTAGAACTTAGAAGACATTTGTACTTCTACCAATAAGTTAACAAGCACCCAATTACTGATAAAAGGATAGAATAATCTTGTTAGCAATTCTGGATCGTTTTCCTTGAGAGTAATGGAAAGAAATTAAAAGCAAGGGATGTTCAGTGAAGCAGGAAACTAAGTGGGTATATAGATAGAGAATTAAATGAGCGCAGTAATTCTTACACTGATCAGTTTAAAGAGTCTGGTATAAAAGTAGCTGAAACGAGTATCTTTTTCTAGCCTGGGAAAAAAAAATAGGCCATGATTAGTTTCGAGTGTTGTATACATCTTTTGGGACACGAGCTTGCTTGAGTATGGAGAAGATCACCTTTCGAAGAATTCACTAACACGCCTGAGACGCCAGAGCCGAAGCATGTTGAGGATGCTAAAGGCCAGGCCTTGTTTCAGTTTTCCGGTGAAAATTCGGTATATGATTTGAAATGGTAGAGTTGAGGCTATGTCCATAGGGAACCATAAGCTTGTGACATACCTGGGAAAAAATAAAATAAAAACAAACCATGAATGCCTTTTATTGTCAAAGAAACATGATAATGATATTAAGCTTGCATTATTATCCTCGGTTGACATGGAGATACATACGGAGGAAGTGTGTTAATTAATCATATGCTAGAGGCACAATCAATGTAAGTCAGCTTAGATGAATGAATGCATCTCTCAAACTGGACTTGGTTCAGACATTTTAGGCTTAGAATTGAACCGGAAGTTGATCAAATCTTTTCTTCTAGATTCAATTTAGGCTACATGAGATTCTTGAAATGTTACAATTTAATTTTTATAGAGTTAAAATTCAATTGTTTTACAAGTTTGAACTTGAATAACTCAAGAGCACATTGATTTATTCATGGCCCTAAGAGGTACCTAGCTAGCCGTGTAGTAATTAAGCGAACATTAACATGGGAATATTTTGGCTTAGCTTAGCAGTAAGTAGTGTAATTTAATGACCTAAACTTATTAATTCTAGTCGGTTAGCCTTCTAAGCAAACATATAAAATATGGATATTATATATGGTCTCAATTTGGGACATCAAATGAAATTTTATTATATTTTAACATTGCTTTTTAAGTTTTTAATGCATATTTATTATCCACACTCATTTATTGATTTATAAAAATTCTTATTTTTTTTAAAAAAAATATCATTTTGGGAGACCCCAAATTGAGACGTTTTACATTTTGCATAAGACATCTCACAAACCAGTTATTATGTAAAATAGGATAAATCGATCTAAATTAACAAATGAAACTAATTGATTTTAAAACTAATTTGGGAGTTGATTAATCATGTACAATAATTTTAGGAGGCAAATTGACACTAAAAGTACTAATTTAATTAGGAAGCAAATTTGGCCATAGTCACGGATTTAATTAGTTGAATTTACGACCATCTGGCAAAACTTGATTTAGTGGGAAATCCTTCTTCACGTGATTACTATGCTTGAAGACAAAAACCTTAACTGCTAGTACAATTTATATAGCCTATGTCTGCTTAACGACAAAGACCATTTTGCTAGGACGATTGGATTGCTTTGAAGATTCAAGCAACTCTTAATGAATACTTAATTAGTGAAGAAAAATAATAAAAGGAAATTGGAAAATCACCTAGTAGCGATTTTCTTGTGATCATCAACAAGAAGATAGGTAGTTTTGTCCAAGTAAGCAACAAAGAAAGTTGAGATAATATCAATGGCAAAGAAGGCATCAACCACCAAATCAGCAGCCATGAAACCGCTAGCCGCTCTCTGGAAAGCCAGTTCAAATGGAGATACCCAAGCTGAGTACACTACCAGAACCACTAGAAATGTTTGCCACAACCTTTGTCACCACCAAAAAAACAATACAATACATCATCACCGAGTGCATAATATATATATTTTTCATGAAGATATATAAAAAAAAGTTAAAAATTACAAAACAACCTGTATCTGTGGTCATAAGGAGCAATAACATAATTCTTGAGTTGTAAGTATCCATCATCAACAACAGTACCAAATGCAGGCAAAAGACTGCTTGAAACTGTAGCCAAATTCTTGATCATGTCAGTGCTTGATCTCCTTCGAAACAGCCATGGAAGTGGCGCTGCTTGTGACCTTCTTTCTGACATTAACTTATTCTTGGCCTGGCCGGAGACACACGCACACAAATATTTTGTTTTTGTTTTTGTTTTTGTTTAATGTGCTGCGTTTTGATAGTCAACTCACAATTATGGACAGGGAAGTTTACAAAATGCAAAGTTGTGTGTTTTATTTGGAAATTGTGTCTTTATTTTATTTTTTAGGACGGTGACTCCATGGACTAATTGATACATTTGGATATTAATAATGTTCCATTTAAAAATTAAAGAACGGATTAAAATATTTTTGAGAAGATTTCACATGTAACCCTCGAAATCTCAAATCTATCTAAATATGGAAGTGTGTCAGGTAATACGTAAGAGTAAATCATCCCATCTTTGAAAATGCGTTTCTTATAAATATGGGTATTTTCCTTCCTATTAAAAAAACGAAAAAGAGTCAACCAAAAATAAAAAAAAAAAAGAGAAGAAGAAAAGGAATGTCCAAATGCAAAGTATTAAGGATAAATTTTGGTGGTTAATCATTAATCTTCTTATCATAGTTCCTAATTTTAATTTGTAATAAAAAAATTCATTCAATTTAAATTTTATAACATAAAAATCATTGTTATTAATTTTCCATAATTATTATTAACTCGTAATATTGTAACATTAATGTAAAATTATGAAAAATATATTTTTAAAAATATAAATAAAAACATTTATAAAATTAATTAATGATAGAAATTTTTATGTTATAAAATTAAAATTAATTGACTTTTCTACAGTGTGCTATGAAATTAGAGGTGAGCAAAATCAAACTGATAAATTTGATTTGAGATGTAAAGACCAAATATATTTTGATTCAATTCTATTTTAAAATTAAGTGATAATAACGTATTCGATGTTTGAACTTTTTCATATTTTACAATTAGGTGTTTGAATTTTTTTTATTATAATTGAGTGTTGCAACCTATAAAATAATTACAATATAGTGTTTTTGACAAGTGATCAACAAGTTGCCAAAAATATATGATATTTATGAATTTTCTACAAAGTATGTATACTTTAAATTTATTCTATTAAGTCATTTTATACTTATTTTATTCTATTAAACCCTCAAACAATTATATTATTTCGAGAAAATAATTTTTATGAAATTGAATAATTTTTCTATAATATATTTATATTATTAAAAATAAAAAAGAAAAAAATAAATATAATTTTCTACACAATTAATATATTATAAGACATGAATTTATAATATAATTGTTTTTCTTAATAATTGGATACGATACATTTTTTAAATGATTTTTCATAACACAGAATAATAAATTTTATAATTTTATTTTAAATTTTTTAAAGTTGAAATATAGAAAAATTATAATTTATATTATATAATTTAAAATCTTAATTTCTAATTTTGTCTAGTTAAAAATTGTCCTTAGATGCTAAAATTAAATATATTAAAAAAATAAAGCTACTGAAAATATTAATTAACTATTTTTCTAGTTATATAAATTTAAATGAAAGAAAAAAAATTAAAAAATTGCAAGGAAATATTATTAATTATTAATTATTGATAGAGTAGGCCCAAGAGCCCAACAAAAGCCCAAAAGCAAGCCACACTAAACACTCCTACAGTTTTGCTAAGACACCTAGCAAATCCCCAAGACGACACGTCACACACGAGAACTCTATAAATACCCAAAGATTCCACAGGTAAAGGATTCCAACTTTCAGCTCATTAATTACCACATTAAATACCATCAACTAACTTGAGCGTCGGAGTCAGACCCAGGACACTTGTCTCGTCCAACCATTTTCTACTTGTGCAAGACAAACTCAAGAAAGTCGGCACATCCCTAGCCTCCAGGGCCGACACAAGTGGTTACCGCGACAGCCTTACTTACCAGACTAGACCACAGCCCACATCAAGCCCAACATCGTCCTGTCGGCTCCATCATTTGGTTCCGTTGTTTGGAAGCGAAAATAATACAACTAATAGAACACGAAGACGGTGCCTCAACCTCAATCGAAGAAGACCCGCCAACCAGAAACCCTAACAAAAATGACCAACAAAAGAA
Organism: Bocquillonia castaneifolia; assembly: GCA_948193215.1. Lineage (NCBI taxonomy): Eukaryota > Viridiplantae > Streptophyta > Magnoliopsida > Malpighiales > Euphorbiaceae > Bocquillonia > Bocquillonia castaneifolia. The sequence continues at coordinate 14,357 of CANYLF011214370.1, forward strand.
CACCGCACAACATCTAGAAACCACCCCACTACCACCGATATGGCAACATCTAGCTAAAGTAATGGTGGATCTGCAAGCACAAATGTAGGAGGCAATGGCACAGATACAAACCCCCGTCACACCAGTAGACCAAAATATTGGTGAAGCAGAAACACCTCGAGTAATTACCCCTGAAGCCGCCAAAGAAGGAGGAAAAGCTGACAAACAGAAGAAACGAACTAGACAAAGACTTAGCAAGGACTTTGAAGAAGAAGAAGCAGAGTCATCCAGGGCTCCTCGAGAAAGTGTACCATAAGGAAGCCTTGAAAACGACAGGACAAAGCGAAGACAAAGGAACACTGCCTCATAGGAGGATAAGCTTCGACTCATGATGACCGAAATGATCAAGGATCTAAAGATGGAGGCCATTCAAACACCCCAACCTTTTAAGGTTAAAATTCACCATTAACCATAGATATTCTCACCACACATTTGTCGAGAAACTCCAAAGTGCCTACTTTCGAGTCTTTCTCCAACACAGGATGCCCGGAAACACACACTATGAAGTTTGTGAACTATATACAACTCTAGAATGCTTCTGACAAACTTCTTTGCAAAGTTTTCCTGACTTCCTTGGTCGAAATGGCTCAGAAATGGTACAGTAATTTAGCGCCAGGATCAATCACCACTTGGAAAGACTTGTCAATAAAATTCATCCTCAGATTTTTCCCAAACATACCATCGAAAAGAAGTTCCGAGCAACTTTACCAATGAAGCAGAAAGACAGTGAGTCTTTAAGAGACTATTTGGAGAGATTCAATAATGAAAGTCACCAAGATTGATGACTTGAACATTGACACAGCGGTCCAGCCCCTGAGAAGAGACACCACCATGGGAAGATTGACAGACAAGATCAACTCAAAACCACCAAAGATGTATCAAGACTTAATGCTAATGGCCCAAAAGAGTGTCATTGTTGATGATGGGAGACGTTACAGGAGGATAAAAAGAGAAGAAATAGATGTAAAGAGAAAGGAAAAGATAGAAGACAAACCGAAGACACAAGTCCAACAAGCCCATACCACTAGACAAAGCTACCATCCTTACAACACCTTCAGTCGACCCTACTGATACAACCAAGACAGAAGGGAAAGTTTTACCCCCCCCCCCTGAACCAGTCCAGAATAAATGTCCTAATGTGGATAAGAGATAGCCAGACTCCATACACTCGTCCTAGACCAATGATCTAGAGGTCAAGGAACACGAGTCCCTTTTACAAGTTCCACGAAGATTATGGATACGATACAGAGGATTGCTTTGAGTTGAAAAGGGAAATTAAGAGGTTAATAGAAACGAGAGCTCTGAAGAAGTTCACCACCCAAGCCAAAGAAGTACCACCCTCAAACCCACCAAAGGAGCCCCAAGTGACTGCCGACCCTAAAGGAAAGGCTGTCTTGGGGAAGGTACATGTCATCACAGGAGGAGAATCATGTTCAACAGCCACAAAGAAGAGGTCAAGAGTAGAAGTCATGAGTATAAATGCCACCAAACATGCCAGAAAAGGATCAGACCACCCTGTCCCAATCATCACCTTTGGCCCTGATGATGGAGCACATGTCCAGGCACCCCATAGTGATGGACTGGTTATGGAAGCCATCATAGATAATTACGCTATCAGACATATATTAATAAATAAAGGAAGCTCCATCAACTTGATCACGTGGACAACTTACAAGCAGATGGGAGGATCTCAGTTGAGTATGAAACACTGCCCCACATCGGTTTTAGGACTGAGCGGCGCACCCATCCATCCCATGGGATTAGTCAAACTTACGGTGGAATTTGGAAGGGACCAGCCACACAGCAAGAAGATTAAAGCTCTCTTCAATGTCATGGATATGCCTCTAGCTTACAATGCTATTCTTGGACGACCATATCTGTATGACTCAGGGGTAGTAACATCAATCTGATACTTGACAATGAAAATTTCAATAAATACGGGAGTGGTGGTGGTGAAAGGAGATCAAGAAGCAGCTAAGGCATGCTATTTAACGGCCACAACAGAGGCACTACCCATTGAAGAAATATTGGAGATTGAGTTAGAAGAACAGATTGAACCGGTAGGGGAAATGAAAATAGCAAAGTTGGCAGAAGGGAAGGAAGTCAAAGTCTCAGTAAAGTTAGATGATTTGGAAGCACTCATCGTCAACAAGTTAAGACGGTACACAGAACTCTCTGCAAGTAATGCTTCAAAAATCATAGGAGTTGACCCAGCAATAGCATCTCATGCCTTAAAAGTTGATCCTAATGTCAAACCTGTAGCACAGAAGAAAAGACCAATGTTAGCCGAGAAGGAGAAAGCGGCTGCGGAAGAAGTAGATAACCTGAAGAAAGCTGGTTTTATCAGAGAAGTAAGATACACTGAATGGTTGTCCAATGTGGTTATGGTAAAGAAGCCAAGTGGGAAATACAGAATGTGTGTTGACTTCACCGACCTCAATAAAGCCTGCCTAAAGGACAATTATCCACTGCCTAATATTGATAGACTTATTGATTCTATCGCCTGCCACGAGCTTATCAGCCTCATAGACATGGCCTCAAGGTATCACCAGATCCCCATGAAGAAAGAAGATGAGAAGAAGATGAGTTTTATTACCCACAAGGGCACCTACTGCTACAGAATGATGCCCTTTGGCCTGAAGAACGCAGGGGTGACCTACCAAAAACTTATGGATCTCATGTTTTAGGATCTCATTGGGGAGATAGTAGAGGTGTATGTGGATGATGTTATTGTGAAGAGTGAGAAAAGAGAGCATCACCCGTCAGGTCTAGAAAAGGTATTTAAAATCCTTGAAAGCTTTAATATAAAGATGAATCCAGACAAATGTACCTTCGGAGTCACGTCAGAAAAATTCTTGGGCTGCATGGTGTTGAGTAAGGGAATTGAAGCAAAACCTAAAAAGGTCCAGGCAATTATCAACATGCAACCCCCTAAAATGATTAGAGAAGTCCAGATTCTTAATGGAAGAATTACGGCACTAGGAAGATTCATTTCTAGCTCAGCTAGAAGGTGCTTGCCCTTTTACTGCAGCCTCAAGAAAATCAAACAATTCAAATAGGGAGATGACTGCCAATAAGAATTTGAAGACCTCAAAAAATTCCTAACCTCACCGCCATTTATCAGTCGGCCCATCCCAGGCGATACCTTATTTTTATACCTGGCAGCATGCAAGGAAGTAGTGGCATCGGTACTCATCAGAGAAGAAGGATCAGAGCAAATTCCCATTTATTATGTCAACAAGGCTCTAAGGGATATAGAGCTCCGATACCTAATGGTGAAAAAATTGGCAATCGTACTAGTCATCACTGCTGAGAGATTGAAGTATTATTTTCAAAGTTAACCAGTGGTAGTGAGAACTGACCTCCCATCGAGGAAAGCAATGCAAAGGCCAAAGCTGTCGGGAAGACTGGTGAAATGGTCAATGCAGTTGGGTGACTATGGGATTAGATACGAGGCAAGAAAGGTAATGAAAGCTCAAGTATTGGCAGACTTCATTATAGAAAGTGTTGGGGGGGGACAAGTTACGCCTTATAAAGCACAATCCTGGAAACTTTTCATTGATGGAGCGAAGAATGAGCATGGTGTAGGAATTGGTTTGGTTCTGAGGGGCCCAGGCAAAGTCAACATTAAATATGAGGCACGGGTCTGCTTCGAAGCTATAAAGAATATAGCTGAATATGAAGCGTTGGTGGCAGGACTAGCTTTGGTGGTAGAAGTTAAGACAGATGATCTCAAGATATTCAGCAACTCCCAGTTAGTGGTAAATCAAATTACAGGAGAGTTCCAAGTCAAGGATGAGGTATTAAGCAAGTACCTAGCCAAAGCCAAAGAATTGTTATCAGCAGTTGAGAAGAATGGGGGGCAATGGACCATCTAATAGAAGTGAAAACGAGGAGGTAGATCTGATTGCCAAGTCCACCTCAGTAGGGGGCCTGTTATACCGCAGCATTGAGATGAAGGAAGAACTTCAATAAAAGAGCATAGATAGCCCCCATGTTTTCTTTATCCAAGAGAGAGACAATTGGATGAGCCCCATTATAGACTACCTAGAACACAGTATTGTCCCGGAAGATCCCCAAGAGGCTAGCCGACTGATCAAAAAGGCGAGCAATTTTGCCCATTATAAGGGAGTGTTATACAGAACTTCAGTATCACACCCTTAGTGTCGATACGCAACTAGAGCTGAAGGGAAGCAGATCTTAGAAGAGATATATGAAGGAATTTATGGAGCCCATCAAGGATACAAGACGATCAAGAGAAAGGCAGAATCACAGTGCTATTTCTGGCTAATGATGAAAGAAGACGCTAAAGAATTGGTGAAAAAATGTGATAAATGTCAAAGGCATACTAACAAGATTCATGTACCAGCAACTGAGAGGAGATCGATCAATAGTCCTTGGCCATTCTCAACTTGGGGCATGGACATACTCGGACCTTTTCCTAAAGCAGCGGGTCAGAAGAAATTCTTGTTAGTAGCAGTAGATCACTTCACCAAGTGGATTGAAGCGGAAGCAGTGGCAACCATAACAGCCACCAATGCAAAGACTTTCTTTTTCAAGGAGGTTATAACAAGGTTCGGCCTCCCACACATACTCATCACAGACAATGGAAAATAATTTAACTGTCAGAGATTTCATGATTTCTACGAGAAAATGGAGATAAAGCACAAGTTTGGATTTGTGTCGCACCCCCAGACTAATGGTATAACAGAAGTCACTAACCGTAATCTCCTCACGGGCTTAAAGAAAAGGCTAGACGAAGCAAAAGGAAACTAGGCAGAAGAGCTTTACCCTATACTTTGGGCCGAGAGGACCACACCAAAAAAGGCCACTGGAGAAACACCATTTAGCCTGGCTTATGGAATGGAAGCAATAGTGCCAGTTGAGCTGGGAGTCCCATCTTATAGAGTAGCTAACTATGATCCTAACTCCAACAATGAGCAAATCATGATTTGTAAAGAGATGTTAGTAGAAACGAGACAAGCTGCTGCGGCAAGAGCTGAGGTATACAGAAGACAGGCTGCTAGATATCATGATAAAAAAGTCAGGCTGAGAGAATTCAAAGAGGGAGAGCTTGTCCTGAAAAATGCTGAAATTGGCAGAGGTAATGCTGGTGTCGGGAAACTCCAATGCAATTGGGAGGGGCCCTATCAGATTTCAAAAGCAATCGGAAATGGTGCTTACTGGCTGTCAAATATGGACGGCATTACACTACCAAGGGCTTGAAATGTTCAGTATCTTAAAAAATATTATCAGTAGAATGTATCTTTCTTTAAAGCATTGAATCAATGAAATAGCACTTTTCACAAATGTCTCTCTTTACTGCTTAAGCAAGCATCTCTAACAGGAACCTTACCCATCTCAAGACAAGTGAGTCTGAAATGGACAATAACTTAGCCCTTAAGAGGCCCAAAACCTCTCTAAGGGGAACCTTACCCGTCTCAAGGCAAGTAAGTCTGAAATGGATAATAACTTAGCCCCTAAGAGGCCCAAAACCTCTCTAACGGGAACCTTACCCGTCTCAAGGCAAGTGAGTCTGAAATGGACAATAACTTAGCCCCTAAGAAGCCCAAAACCTCTCTGATGGGAACCTTACCCGTCTCAAGGCAAGTAAGTCTGAAATGGATAATAACTTAGCCCTTAAGAGGCTCAAAACCTCTCTAATAGGAACCTTACCCATCTCAGGGCAAGCGAGTCTGAAATGAATAATAACTTAGCCCTTAAGAGGCCTAAAACCTCTTTAACAGGAACCTTACCCTTCTCAAGGCAAGTGAGTCTGAAATGGACAATAACTTAGCCTTTAAGAGGCCCAAAACCTCTATAATGGGAACCTTACTTGTCTCAAGGCAAGCGAGCCTGAAATAGACCAACAACGCCTAAGGGATTTTTTCCCGGTACAGAGTCAGTCAACACAGAATAGAAACGTGACAACGCATATCAGTCGGAACATAGTCAAGGCACGCCATAAAAACAGAAGGCAAAATAAAATGGCCGCTCTTGATAATATAAAAGAAATATTGAAAATATTGAAGAAATTGCAATAATATAAAAGAAATACTGAAGAAATTGCAATGTATAAATAGTATTTTTCTATCAAAATTACAATATGAGTTAGCCAAGAAAATAAACAGCTAACTAGAGAATAGACAAGTAAAGGCAAATACCCATAATTAGTTACAAAAGGACAAAGTCGCCAAAATCCAAGACGATCACCAAAATCCAAGACAGTTGTTAATACCCAAGACAGCTGCCGGCATCCAAAGTCCTGCCGGCATCCAAAGTCGCTAAAATCAAAGACAAAGCAGCTAAGATCTAGGACAAGGAAGTCGACCCAAAAAAGAGAACACAATTGACAATGTCAAGACAAAATAGGTTGATGCAACAATTGATCACGCTAATGCACCTAAAACGTCACAGATGCTGAGAGTAATGTAGCTAAGACAATTTGAGATGGTGCTATTAACGCGATAAGTGGTCATGCCAAGAGTATTGTAGCCAAGGCTATTCGAGATGGTGCTATTGATGTGACAATTGGTCACGCCAAGAGTATTGTAGCCAAGTCTATTTAAGATGGTGCTATTAACGCGACAATTGATCACACCAAAAAGTATTGTAGCCAAGGCGTCAAGAATGAGGGGCTTCCTTTATATGGGCAGAAGGAGTGGACGGAAGGGAAACCTTACACCAAGAAGGAAGCTGGGTAGGAAATTCACCAGACGCTAAAGCCTTTTTCTTGGCAGCTTCAAGATCGATAGTTATACGATCTACAAGTTGAGCAAATTACACGTCCAAGAAGTCGGCAGCGTTGGCAGGTTAGCCTAGATGCCTTTGCAAATAACGGCTTTTTACCTCCGTCATAGCTTGAGTCAAACTCCGAACCATAGTTTTTCCAAGCTCCCAAATCTTATTTCCTTGCACCTGGATACAAGCTATAACATCTTGAGTAGTCTCTGAACAATATTTCCTCTCAGCAGTAAGGAGACCCTCAGAATGATCCAGCTTCTCCCCGAGATCCTGCACTTGAATAGTTAAGCCCTTTTTCTCAGCCTCTAGGAATTCCAGCTTGTCTCGGGCTTCCTGTAGATCCTTTTTCTGGCACTTTATTTGGTCATCGCGGCTTCTTAGAGACCGTTAGCCTCTTCCTCCCGTACCAACAGGTCATCATATGCCCTCTGAAAATAGATATGAGATACGTTCATCTGGTTATGAAGAGCACCCATCGTTTCGGCATAGTCTTGAGGCCCTTTCATCGAATCCAGAAGCCCATTATCTAAAAAGCAGATGATGATTAAATAAAACATAAAAATAAATGATAAGAATTAATTGAAAGCAAATACTCACCATGAAGTTTCCTGAAGTAGTCATGGATGTGAAGCCCGAAAAACTTCAATGGACCAACAAGGAGACTTACCCACTCAACAGCAGAAAGATCAAACCCATTGTCTGAAAGCTCGATAGCTTCAGACGGCTGTTGGTCCTTATCGGGAGACTGCACGCTTTTCTCCCAGTCTTTCCCTCCTTTCTTCCTTTTCTTCACAGGTTGCTCACCGACTTGATCTCCTCCTCTTCTCTTGCTGGTGTCAGCAGGGGCACGCGAAGTCACGGCATCATCACATGGATGATCATAATTGTCAGCTGTCTCCTCCTCCTGTCTGACTAACTTGGCGGCAGCAACTTCGCTCATCAAATCCTTCAAGAAGTAGAATGTAACACCTCAACTCAAACTTCACAAAAACACTACGTCGTGTGTCACGCACAAACCCATAATATCCATATGAATATTAAACATATAATTAGCTTGAAATTAATATTATAAATATGTGTAAGGAAATCTTTTTTAAGTTGATACACATAAACGAGTCTAACAAAATTTATAGTAATTTTAATTATTTAGCCAATTTAGACGTATATTTTTTTTCAATCTAACTTTATATTCTCTTATAATATATCTAGTTAGATCTTAAAAATTAATTTAGAAAAAGTATACAAGTCAAATACAAAAAAAAAA
>CANYLF011214883.1:0-11114 GCA_948193215.1 Bocquillonia castaneifolia
CAAGACCTTAAAGCCATTCATACCAAGCTTGAGATGGATCCTTGTGACCATGATGACTTCTAGACTTGGCCTTAGTGTCCTTTGTTCATTGCATTTCACTCATGCATTATCATATTTTATCTTTTTTATCCATCTTTTGCATCTTTGTTATCGTTTGTATCCATTCATTTTTTGTTTAATGAATGAACTTTTATGTTTGATAGATATTATATCTATTTCTGTTATTGTTCCTCCCATATTTTATATTGTGTTATCTTTTGTATCCATTCATCATTTGTTTAATGCATGACTTTTATCTTTGTTCCTCCCATGTTTTATTTTTGTGCTCTTTTTGAGTTGACAAAGGGGGAGAAATCTCCTTGTTTTATGTTTTTCAAAAATCTGGTACAAGTTGAGGGGGAGCAATTCCATCAACTCACACACTTAACTCCTTTGTTTTTAAGTTTTGATCTTAGAAAATGATTTTTTGTTTTTTGGTTGTCAAACTCAAAAAGGGGGAGATTGTTGGCTTTAGTGGCATCAATCCATCTTATTTTGAGTTTAACAACCCTTTATCTTTGTCTAACAAAGTTTCTAAGTGTGTAGGTTATCTACCAAACTAGTTTTGAATGACTCCTATAAATCACGCTCGAGATAAGAGATTCCGCACTCGCGGTAATATATCGCGCCCGTGACCAGCCACATAGTTCGCCTGTGAAAAGGAAACTGCGCCCAGACTTTTTGATGAAATCTTAAAAGCCGCTCAGTACACTTAGATTGCGCCCACAACATCCTAAATTGCACTCGCAATTTAAGAAACAAAAACCCCTTTCTGAAGGTTCGAGGTCGCGCCCGCGATGACTAAATCACCCTCATGGTTTGATCAAACAAAGAGCCGCTCGGTTGATCAAACAAAGAGCTGCTCGTCAAAGGGATTCTCTGCCCGACATCACACCCGCGAAGGGCTAAATCACCCCCGCTATTTGATCAAACAGAGAGCCGCTCATTTGATCAAACATAGAGCCGCTCTTAAAGGCATCCTTTGCCCAGTGATTTCACGCCCGTGGTTAGAGATGTCACCCTCACAACATTCAATGGAGTCTCTGAAAAACTAGCCGTTGGACAGATCACACCTGTGACTGATGGAACCGCGCCCGCGATCTGACAGATTTTAGTGCATTTAATGTAAAAGCAACTAGACGTTAGAGACACCTTTGAGGTTGTTTCTAATAGCTAGTTTTAGGTATTTTGGCTATAAATACCCTTCATAAATGTTCTTCAAGTAAGAACATTAATTCTTTAATAGCCAAACTCTTGTAAATTCATTTCTCAATCATTTGTAATTATTGGTTGTTTGGTCTTGGGTAGCTAGAACTCTAGAGCATTTGTTGCTTGGGTTGAGTGAATTAGTTATACATTGTACTAGTGTCAATTCTTTGTGAGTTGGGGAAACACTAGGGCTGGTTGTGAGTTAGTTGTTTGTAAAACTCATCGTAAAGGTTTGGTGTTAGCCTCTTGGAAACACTAGGGTTTGTGAGTGAGCTTGGGTAAAACTCATTGTAAAGGTTTGGGATAGCCTTGAAATCCCTTGTATCACTATTGTAGTTAGTGGAGCCCCAAAGAGGTCTTTGGGAGAGTGGACGTAGGACAAGTTGGGTCCAAACCACTATAAAATCCTTGTGTGTTCACTCTACTTCATCTCCATTCTCTCTAAAATTTTTAATTCCGCAACAATTCACCCCCCCCCCCCCTCTCTTGGTATTTCTTTGAATAATTTTGTTGATTTTTAAGTTAATTTAATTGTTGAATTTAGGTTAATTTTGTTTAGGTTTAGGGTTTAGTTTATCTGTTTGTGTTATTTCTATTAGATGAAAATAGTTTAAAAAAATTAATATGAAAACAAGGTTAAAATTAAGTATTAGTTTGAGTTTCTTTAGAATATGTGAATAATAATAAAGTGGAAAATAAAATAAAATGAATAGGTTAAAAAACAAATAAAAACGTAATTAAATTATTTATTTAAATAGTTTAAATTTTATTTTTGATTAAATTATGTATATAATTGTAAATAGGTTAAAGTAATTAAAATAATATATAGTTAATTAATTTAGGTAATGTATATATTTTAGGACTTTAGCTAATTCTAATAGATATAAGATATATGTGTATACTTATCAATTTAATAAAGAACTTTGAATTAATTTTTAAAAATTTGTGAGTAGGTTGTTGATATATTTCATACTGTGTTTTGGAGATTGAAGCTTCCAGTATTAGTTACTAGCTCGAGGTGCAAGTAAGTTTTTCTTTTAAGTATTTATAAATTTTGTTAATTTTTGATGAAAATATTATTTCTTCTCATAAATTAATGTTAAGTTACTGACATTTTTTAGGATATTAGATATCGTTAGCTATAGAGTTCCATGCATTTAATCAAGTAAGTTCTCTAAGTTATTTTAATTATTTATACACAATATTTATTATTGTTAATATTAAATGCATGTTTGAGTAGCTTTAGGTACTCGAATATGTATGTTCTATTAGACTTAGGTTGGTTAAAATGCATGTGCTGTTAGATTTGGGTTAAATAATATACATGTGCTGCTACATTTAGGTTGGTTAATATGCATGTGCTGTTAGATTTAGGTTGGTTAATATGCATGCGCTGCTAGATTAGGTTTGTGAGATTTGTGATGATTGAGTTTGGGTAATTTTTGGTAGGCCCAACATTGTGAGTAAGTATAGAAGTGTTTTATTTTTTGCAGGAATGGCCCCATATTTTGGGGAGATACCTCTATATATAGGGGGGACTCTACCAAAATTTTAGTAGATTTTGGGTTAGAAATAAAATAGGTTAGAGACTATAAATGAAATAAAAAAAATGAAATAAATTCATCTTTCGATTGCATCCTCCTTGCATAGAAAAATTTGAACTCCTAAAGTATATGAACTTTAAATTAATTATAAAATTTATTAAAACTTTGATATATTCGTTTGCATCTTCCTTGCAATGAATGAATAATGTCAATTAAATTGTTAATTCGATTTGTGTGCATCTTTCTTGCACCGATTGAATAAATTACTAGGTTTGCATCGCCCTTGCAACCGAGATCATTATATTTGAATAAATATTGTAAATCTAAATCGATTCCATGGTAAATGCGTCGATTGATAATGTATTTCAATCTAATTGAAGTAAATTTGTATAACAAACTTTGAAGTTAAAGTTAAAATGATTGTTATCGGTCGTTTTAACTTGATCATGTAGTGAAATTGTAGAATTCTCATCCAGTATCCTTAGATGTAATTCTAGGATATTGGATTGTCCTAGTGGATAGTTTGTGAACTTGACATTTTTTTTTAATTTATCACGGTTGAAAATGATTGGAATTTTGGATGCCTTTTACTGGTTAATTGTTCTTCGGTTGCATATTTTTATATATGTCGAGTAATGTTTGAATCATTTATTTGATTCTATATATTATTTGGCATATATAATCAATCATGCATATAGAGAACCACATCGGAAGGCTGCCTGAGATTCTTTTATTTTCATATATCGTGATAAGTTATAGATGTTAATTTCACAAATGAGATAGGGCCAAACCTTTGGAGTGTTTGCTTTAATAAGCAGGTAGGCAGAGTTTTTAGGATGCATTACATATATCAAACCTAAAAATTAATGTGAGTTGGATATTAATGTTGTTTGAATGGTTGAGGCTTAAACAAAATCGAAGCCTCAACCATTTGTTTTGTTAATTGAATATTACCAAAATTAATTTTGTCATTTATTTTTTTTTAAAAAGGTTGAAGAAATGAGTGCGGATCTTTGTTGGATGTATGAGGGAAGGGTTGTGAATGGAATGATATCAGTTGATTGGGTGAATATGGTTGGGCAGAGATTTATACAGTTTGCACTATGACATCCATATAAGTTTGTGAAATGTCAGAACAAATCATATCGGGACGTTTAGAGTGTGAAACAACATTTGACGAAGAAGGGGTTTGTTCCAAATTACACTGTGTGGACATTTCATGGTGAAGTGGAACCCAGAGTGTATAACTTCATACCCCTTGTGAATGTGAATGTAGAAGGTTTTAAGAATGAGAATGTTAATGCTTGCCAGAGAATGGTTATGGATGCCGCAGGGCCAGAGTTGTATCAAAATGTTTTTCAGCCTGAAGAAATTTTATTCAAGACTATATTGAAGAGGATCCAAATCCTGAAGCATAGTAGTTTTATGAAATGATGCGATCCGCTGAGCAGAAGGTTTGGCCTGAGAATGAGCATTAGTTAACACTGTCTGCTACTATGATGTTGTTGAAATTGAAGTGTTAGTATCAGATGGTTGAGGCAGAGTAGGATGAGCGGAGTAGCTTTATCTAGAAAATGATTCCTAAGCCTAACTTAATGCCTCTAAATTTCTATAGGATGAAGAAATTTGTACGGGGATTGGTCCTCCTAGTTGAGGTAATCGATTATTGTGAGAATTTTTGCATGATTTACTAGGGCGAGGATAGTGAACTTATCTCATGCAAGATATGTAAAAAGGAGAGGTACAAGCCAGTAAGAGAGGGGTCTTCTAAGAAAAGACACATTCCTTATAAGAAGATGCATTACTTCCTAATTACTCCTAGATTGCAAAGGTTGTATGCCTCCAAGGCAACAATGGGTAATATGCATTGGCATTCTGAACATGTGAAGGAAGATGAAAAGATGTTTCATATGTCGGAACATGTGAACAATCATTTTAACATTTGTTGTTACATACAAATACTTAGGAAAGCTTAAGAGAAAAGTTAAAAATAAGAGTCAAGTTGAAGGTTCAATTGTGAACGCATACTTAATGGAAGAAGCAACTAAGTTTACTTATTTTTACTTCGAACACGAAGGACCTTCACTCACTCGGTGAGTTCGTCAGAATGACGTTACAGTTGAGGATGATTATGAGGATGATGAGGATCAATTGTCAATATTCAGGTCTCCTAGTAGACCAATTGGTCAAAAAAATAGGAGGCCGCTGTTGGGTAAAGAGTATCAAGCTGCACATACTCATGTTCTCTTAAATTGTCCAGAAGTCAAAGAATATATGATGTAAGAAGTTAAAATATAAAAAAATACAAGTTAATATATAATATTTGTACATAGCTTTTGATTAACGCCTTCATTTGGAGTGAATAGGATATATGTTGCGGCATTATGCATAGTGAATCCTGAAATCTAGGACGCTGAGGTTAATGTGAAGCTTGAAACTCTATTTCCAGCCTTGTTTCAAAATTATGTAATTTCACTTGCCCTATATATCCATGTGTTAGCAAATGTACCTTGCATATTTGTCTAACTTACAAACATTCATTTTCAATTTATATTCTTAACATGCCTGAGTCTTCGACATCAGATGTCATTATACCCGCATTCAAAGAAGAGCCGGATGATGAAAATGGGGTTGAAGCAGTTGAAGTAGATGATGAATGCCCTAATTTAGTTGACCCTGATAAGGAATTTGAGGAAATTCTTGATGTTGAACAAGTAGAGATGATGAAGAAGAGGAGGTTGAATATGAGACATCTACAGATGATGATGAAGAACCAAATGATATATTTGATCTTCTCGTAGATGACTCTGATTAAATATATGTAACAATTTTGACTTTCACATTGATTATGTTTAATGATTAAATATATATAATCTATATAATTTGTTATTTATGTTCACTGACATATTTTTTTATTATTGTTTACGTTATTTAGGTATCAAAGGAGGCAAGGGTAAAAGGGGTTGTTGCACCGTCAACCAAACATACATGATAGACATCTAGGCTCCAACTTATTAATGAGGAGGAGGAGCTGGTCACTACTTCTCAGGTAGTACCCACCATTGATACTGGTGCAACTCTTTCATAGTCTTCCCAAGAGGTGATGTCGATTGGTATGTCGATAGAGCCGATTGTTGTGACTGTTGCGACTACAGTTGCTACAGCTGGTACTTATGCACTTCCTCCTATTTCCATCCCTCCCAATGCTGGATTTAGTGCTTCATCTGCATCTTCTACTATAGCGCAGTCATCATCATCTAGTCCACTCACACCATCCAGCCATCCTCCAGTATCTACTGCTCCTACTCCTCCAGTATCTACTGCTCCTACTCATCAAGTGTCTACTGCTCCTACACCTCCAGCATCGATCTCACCTCCAGTATCGACTTTGCCTCCATCTTCAGATGTTAGACCTTCATATCGACCTAGACCACCTCTAGGAGCTCTAGGGACATCTAGAGCGACTCGATCAACTCAAGGGGAGACGAGGTGTCGTTAGACCACCTGTAGGCAGAGGTCGAGGTTCTTCTACACCATCTCCATCTTCTACTTCATCTTCTGAGGATACTTCAACTGATGCTCCTTTTACTGATGGGAAGTAGCTTTGTTGGCCGGAAGGCTTTTTAGTACTTTTAAAATTTGTCTTTCGCTTACCAATTATTATATTCTCACTTGTTTAACACTTTAATGTTTTGTGCAAGAAATTGATACATATTTAGCACACATTCAGAGCTATGAAGGACTGCTTCGAGAAGATGCAGTTCAAAGAAGGCTACACCTAGAACAAACTTACAACGGAGCAGATTCATATTTACATTAAGGAGTTTACGATAATATTCAATCAATTCTAATTAGTTATACTTACTTTCAAATGTGTTTTATACTAACTATTTATTTCTTTAAAAAAACTAGAGATGGGAGGTGCCTGATCCTACATTTAGGCAAAACTGGCAGAGGCAAGTAGCTAATCGATACTCCAACTTCCTCTATAACCAAAGGCATCAGAGGACCAAGAAGACCTGCGTCCAGGCAGAGATCTTGAAGGCTTGGGAGGAGGAGTGGGCGAAGGAGACTTATCACAACAAGTCCTCTACTGCAAAGAGGAACAGGTTGAGTGAGCTGACTGACCCAAGTATAGGACCTTCGGGACACATAGGGGGGAGCCGATCATATGCTGAGTATGCTGGTACTATAGTAAGTTATTAATTTAACATATTTAAATGAACCATGCATTTAATTTCTTTAAATACTTGTAAATAAGATGCAACTGATGAAATATCCCATTTTAGGAGGCTGAAACGGGAGAGGCTCCTACTACATTCAAGGTCCTCATGCAGACACACTTAGATCCTAGTGATAGGATGCGATTTGTTGATCAGAGATCAGCGGGGATCTATGTAAGTCATTACTACTTTAACTTAAGTCTTACACATTTGCTATAATTTACTTTATTCCTAACTTATATGCTTTCACTTGCTTTAATTCTATCAATTCATAACTTTAGAGTATTGTAGGAATGTTTTATGGAGCTGAAGAAGGCGGCGGAGTTGGAGGGAAGGAAATGACTGATGATGAGCTTTACTGGATGGCAGTTGATGGGATGAAAAAGTCACGGGTCTATAGACTGAGATGACAGCAGACTCGTTCTATGGCACTGCTTTTTCTACTTTGTCATCAACTTCTACATCAGCATCGCAACAACAGCCACCCACCACCGTCCTCCACTAAAAGTTTGAGGGATGATTCTGCCTTTGTTAGTACCATTGAGGCCACAGTGCAGAACATGTTAAGTTAGTGGCCCTCGATGTTACAGCAGTCTGATACAGACCAGTAGCAGTTGCATGCTAATATAACCAGGGTCGTGGTGTAGGTGATAGACCATCATTTTTAGCTGCAGATTGACATTCTGATTGTAGTAGTGTGACAAATTAGGGTCAGGTCCCCAATATCAGTTTCCTAGAGGTTGAGGTCCCCCCTCAACCTCTTATTTATGCAGGGGCCCCAACCTCTTATTTATGCAGGGGCCCCACCACCTACTACATCCCATCCGCCCACTTCTACATCAGTAGTAGCTCTAGCACATTCTTCAGAATGAACATCAGACCCTCCTACCTCTTGAGCTACTTCAGATCCTCCTATCCCTCCACTACCTTAGGTTTTTTCATTCATTCTATTAACATATAATAATACTTTAGGTTTTTTTATTACTTTGAGTACAGCTTTTAGTACAATTTTTGGCTTCATTTTCTCTTCTTTACATTTTATCATTCATTATTCTTTATTTATATTAAATTCACTTTTAATTTCAATTTCAGTTTTTGTCTCAGATTACGGAATACTATATACATTTTAGTAAATATTACTCCATAACAGGTGAAACAGGATTAAATCGTATAACAAAAATCAATAATTCATTAAAAAAAAATTTCTTCAACATTGCGACGGACATTTTTATGGCAGACGCTGTCACAGGCTTGGTAAAATTTTAATTTCTACAATATTCTACGTCCGATTCTGTGATGGATTTGACCGTTGCAAAAAATTCTATGACAGACTGGTTCATTTCATAATTAGTCACAGAATCAGTCCCATTTGTCCATCGCAGATTTCGTTGCAAATTCTACGATAGACATAACTATTTCGACATAAAAATCTGCGTCATGATATTTGCAGATTGACAGTGACCATCGCATATTCCGTCATAGAAAGTGATTTATGACAAACCTTAAGGAATCTGCGTCGGACATGTCTGTCATAGATTACCTATTTTTTTGTAGTGAAAGCATATATGATTTTGTAAAAGAATTCAATAGAGTTTTGTTTGAAAAACAAGAAAACAAAACATGTTAAAAAGCATATAATAACTTACATAGCCGCATATACTTATAATCAGGTAAGAACTAAAACACATATCAAGTTATATCTATATAAGCATATAAGGCAACCATAATCCCCTTTTGTCAACATAAAAAAGGAGAAATAGTAGAAAATATATCAAACATAGGTGAAAGCATCCAACCAAAGCCCAAAAAATATGAGAGAGTCTAAAGCTCACAAGAAAAACATGTAATATATATGACAAAGATGCATGTTAAACAAAAAATGATAAGCGGGACATTCTAAGACTGATCCTTGACCGTCGATGGAAAAGAAACAACCCGAACAGGATGGGCAACTGCAGCCCCAAACTCCAAATGAGAAGACTGCTCAGAATCAATAGTGTCAAAACCAGCAGAACCTGAATGATCAATAATGGTGGTGGCGGGGGTAGAGGAGGCCAAATCACCTCATCTATGATGTTGTGATGCCTTTGAATGTAACTAACCCTCTTCTCCAGTCTGTCTAAGAGCCCATCCAATCTGTCAATGCCGCCATCCAATCGATCTCCTAAGGCAGTGACCTCATTAATAACTCGGGTACTCATCTGCTCGATAATCCCGATCAGCTGCTTATATATCTGATCCATATCCAAGTTAGAAGCACCTCCCTTAGATCGAGGTTGAGTCCGATGAGTGTAAGTTTGTGTAAAAGGAGCCATGGAGGTAAAAGCCCTCTAAGTACTCGGCCTATCCCAAAAGGACTACTAATAGTGACACCAGCCTGCTTTGCTCTAAAACCCTCTAGTGCCTCATCAACCTCTGCATCAATGTCTGTACCAGTCTCTAAATCTCCTACAACTCTAGTCTCAGTCACAGACGCCTGTCTCTGAGTGGCTGTAGAATGAGGAACAGCAGCATGATAAATCTAATGTCCACCCTGACTCAAAAAGACCTTGCTATTCCTTAACAAACTCATCCCCAATCTATACTCATGAGGCAGTAAGAAGTCAACAAGCCTAGTAGTGCCATGAGCTTCAAAAGCATCCAATCTCTCCGCTAACAAGGTGATAAAACCTCCAATGTTAATCGCACCCTTGTTCTTGCGAGTAATTTCCTCTTGGCTCATCTGAAAAAATCTCCCAACTTTCACATCCTTGTTCTTCTCTAAGTAGTAAAGAATAAACAGCTCTTTGTTATTCATCTTTTCATTACTTAGGCCTCTTCAAAGAATAGAGTAAGATAGGAACCTCTATAGATACCAGTGTAAGACCCTGCTAAGTAAGGAGGTAGCTGTACTATCACCAACAAAAGAACTAAAGGCAATAGACTTCCAGAAAGGGTCTCTATGATGCATATTGGAGCCAGGAGCAATAGAAGCATGACCAATAGACTTAAAATGCATGTGAGCATCAAACTGTTGAGGAGACAGAGTGTATTTAGTTCCTATCAAAGAAAAAGTCATAGAGTACTTGGGGTTCTCAAGAGTGTCAACTGTAGTATTCAACTCATAGGAGCTTAAAAACTCCTTAACCAGTGAGGGATGTGTGGTCCTAGCCTCAAAAGCAATTGTAGATAGACCAAGAAATCCTAAAGCCCTATCCATCTCTTATTCAATTCCTAGGTTTCTCAAAGTCTCCATGTACATGTATCTAGACTACTCAAAAGTATGCTTGCCTAATTTAACCAACCGTACCTGAACTGTAACCACCCGAATCTAACACATTGTAATACGGATTAATATATATAATGATAGTAATTAATCATAAATTAATATCCAATTAAAAATTCCCTTCAAAAATAAATTTTTCTCTGAAAATAGGGTTGCAATGAACGTTGTGAACAGTGCAACGATCGTTGTCAATTGTGCAACGATCGTTGTAGATGAACAGTGATCGTTGTAAAATACACGAAAATCGTCCAAAAATCCAATAAGGTACATGAGCTCGTGGGAAAATAGCAACGAGCTCGTTGCAAATCAGCAACGATCGTTGTGAATAGTGCAATGATTGTTGTAAGCCAAAAATCACCAAAATGAAAATATTTTTCCAAAATTCGCAGTTCTAAAATAGAATTTATGACTTTCCTATGTAAAACCGTACTTAAACCAACTCAAAATCCCTTAAAATATATAACAAACTCTTCAAACTTAAAAATACAGTAATGTTGATAAACAAAGAACATTGAAAACTTCATCAATATATAATTATCCGAAAATAAACTTTATTCAAACATTTACTCAAATCTTTTACACATATATATACATATCAATATTGTTCATTACACAAATGTTAATTAACAACTTAAAAACCAATGCATACATATATAAATGCAGAACCAAATGCATCAAATGCTCGTTATCCACTAGCCTACCTGAACTTCTACTGAAATGCACGTAACTTTTATCTTGAACCTGAAAAATATGCCAAGGGGTGAGCTGGCAACTCAATAAGCATTTAATCAACTAATCTAGCATATATTAAGCCAAAACCACTCAATACACATA
>CANYLF011215283.1:0-10744 GCA_948193215.1 Bocquillonia castaneifolia
CATTAAATACATACAATAAAGGAGATGTCTTTGGCTTTGGACCAATTCTTTGCTTGACAGAGGAAGAAACAAAACAGGTGGTGCATACAAGAAACGAATATTCAAAGTAGTGAATACATGCATCTACAACTTCATTCAAACAAGAGCAAACTCTCCGAATAAATTGTGCGTAAAATCAACAAACTCGTTTTGAAGCGTGGGCAATTTAACATGACGGCTCCACTAAAATTGCGAAGCAATAAAAATTAGGGTGAATTGAAGGTGCATTTAACTTCTATTTATAGAGATATCAATGCTTATCAAAATTGTCAATTTCAATTGATGCCTAAAATAAGTCTCTTGAGGAAGGAATATTTTATTTTGATAGGAAGTGTTCATAACTTCCTAAAGTGAACCCATTTTCCTATGGGAGAAAAGTTTTTTTTTTTTTTTTTTGAAGACAATGGCTTTTGACTCACTTCAAAAATTATGTGCAAAAATTATTCAATTGGATTGGCATCAAACTTGAAAAAAATGGATGGAATGAAAAACAAAATTCACATGGCCATATGCTGGGACCAAGATCCGTGATTGCTGCCTTGGTCAGGTAATCTACAATGGGATGTATCAAGGTGTGATCGAGACATAATCGTTCCAAAAAGTAAAACGAATATATCCCGAGGGCCATTTATAGACATAAAACTCTTTTGACCCAAAAATAATTGGGTTGATTTTGTTACTAAATTTAAATTATTTAGTAAATCAAATTTATTACAAACTAAAATATCCAATAACATAAAATAAAATAGTTTGGTGAGTATCAAATATTTATTTACTAAAAATTAAAAAATATATTATTTTCTTTACATAGTTGGATAAATAAAATATTTAACTAATTAAAGAAAATATTTACTATTCTTTTTAAATGTGTCCAACTATTATAAGTGCATTCTCCTCAACTCTCCTATAAATAGAGATGTCTTATGTTCAAGAAAAAACACACAGAAGAAGCGTCATAATTTTTCAAACAAAGCATCAAAGGCTCTGCATAATTCTCTCCAAGCTACAAGAAATCAAGTGTAGGATTTTGCAAACAAAGCATCAAAGAAGCTCCACAAAATTCTCTTCAAATTTCAAAGCTACTTCAACGGTTTCAAATCAGATCAGGTTCGAGTCTTTATATTGTGGTCATCACTCTTTGAAGATTCAACCCACTTCTTCATAAATCGAAGAAGATTTGTACTACGGATTCAGGAACAAGCTTGATAAGCCCTTGATTCACAATTTCTTGGAAGAAAGCATGAAAGGATTTGATTTCTACGCATGTAGAAATCGCCCAATAGAGATTATATCCATTCCGTTGATGTTAAATTAATAAAATTGATATTTGTGCGTATTTTTTTTTCTTTTATTTCAGGAATTAAGAAATTTGCGTGAACATCCAATTATCAGTTTAAGTTTTAATCGACTAATCCAAAGTCATGCTGTTAGTAATATCAAATATAGTATTAATGAACTTTTTTTTTTAAGATGCAAAACAGTTTCATTAATTGCAATTTATTTAGTACTACAAAACATCGACCACACCTTTCCTCATTAAAAAAAAAAAAAAAGAAAGAAAGAAAAGAAAACACCAACGAGATCCGATACAAAGAAACATCACATAACATGGAAGACCTTAATTTGGTGTCCTACAGGGTGATTAATTTGTAGGAAATTTATTTAGTACATAAAAATTATAGCGAAGGTCATTCTTGCGAGACATTTGGAGTGTAATTATGCATTCAAAGCAGTATCCAGCTTCATGAGGTTGTTCATATCGAAATTCATAAAATTAGGACCAATATTATCCTCAGTAGCCATAAAACGATACTCGGTTGATACAGTGCTATAGGGGATCATGGGACCAGCGTAAGATAAATCAACAGTGAAATTAGTGAAGTAGTTAAGAATATCTCCTTCGATCACATTATAACTGGCTTTCTTGTTTTAAGTATCTAAGTTTGTGAATTCAATCGTTTCTGTCTGAATTGGGCAACCTGCGCATGAAAGAAAAAGGCATATATATGCAGAATAATTAGCACATAATTATTAAAATACATAAAAAGCTTACTGATCTAATTTTGAATGGAGGGTATTTATTAATTTTACCATCAGCATAATCGATAGTGACAGTTAGTGGATCTGTCTTGACAATGGTGATTTTTCTGTAGATATCAGGTAGTGATTGTGGGAGCAAAGTTTCAGCATTTTGGAATACTTCTCATAGCTTTTCAAAAGTTGACTGGACGGGTATTTACAACTGAAATGTGGTGGTGAATAGCCATGGTTTTTTTATATAAATATGATGCAAAGTTGTACAAGGCTGAGTTGAAGTTGTGATGCATTAAGCTTAAACACAATAGATGTATTTATAGTGCTAGCAACACAAAAGGCTTCACAATGTCTACTATTTTTTTTCATGGCCAGCAACACGTGCATTTGTAATTTAATTTAAAAAAAAATAAATTAGAGATAATACTCTTTTGGTGTAGTGTATAGTGACTTTGTTTTTCAAAAAATAAATAAGTTTTAATTCGTAAGATCATTTAATGTATTTTGATGTAATGGTGTTTAAGACAAAGTAAAAAAATAAGGTAGATGAAAAATAAATTATAATAGAATTCACCGACTCTTTTATATGCCAATCTTTCTTACGTCAATTTTGATGTAAATTTCAAATATATTATATTTTCAAAAATGTTTCAAATTGATTCTTTATTTTTTGAAACTGTTTTAAATATATATCATGTTAACTCAGATATATAGTTGGATATATATATATATACACACACACACACACACGCATCTGAGCTAACATGACACACTTACATATATCCCAAACTTTGGTAAAATTTCAAATTTATCCCAAACTTCGATGCATATTTTAAATATAGCTCAAACTTAATTTAGTGCAAATTTCAAATATAAACTAAAACTTGCTGAGATAACAACCACATGTATAATTAAAAATTTACTATGTCAACGTGCTATTTCATAAAAGTACATGCTTGAATATATTTGAACCAGGTCGAAATGTTCATAAATATTTGAAACACTTTTAAAATCAAGGTATATTTAAAATTTACACTAACTTGAAGATATATAAGATTATTATCCAAAAATTAATTAGACCCGTATATCATATATGTATATGTAATAATAGCACATGCATTTGTATAATTTCTGCATATAAAAAAACTAAAAAAATTCCGTTTTCCGTTGGCTTGGTTTTCTAAATAGATAAATTGAATCCAAAATGGAAAAATAATTTTAACGAAAAAATAAAAATCAAAATGAACAGCCAAATTAAACAAACCGAACAAATTTTACAAACCAGTTTGGTTTTGCACACTCTTAGAACCACAATATCTACTAGTATATTTATTTTTCCAGGTTCACACGTGAGATTTTGCCTGCCACATGCACATGGAATAAATCAAAGTCCGCAACCTGCTCCTATAATTTAATTTTAAAAAATTTATTGGAGCCAAATGTACCACATTTGTAATTAAGCATAAATATGAAATCAATTAATGAAGCTATGCACTCCCCAGAAGCTTTATTAATTTATTAGATGAGAGCTAAAAATAGGATTTTCTAACCCACACCTAGGAATGCCCTTTAGGTTCAAAACATAGATATGAGAAAACTCTATCACATACTGAACCTTTTAATTAAAATATAGATGTGGTTAAGAGTCCAATTTTAACTTTTTTAATTAATCAAATATAGATGATTAAGAGTCTAACTTTTTAATCTTTCGATCATAAAAATTCTAAAACATATAAAAAATCAATTTTATCCGACTTGAAATTGATATACTTCATTGATGATATGATCTGTATTATTAGTAACATGTTTGTATATTTTTAATGTTGATGTTATGTGTTTTCTTATCACATGTTCAATATTTTATTAGTCAAAATTTTCAATAAGTTTTAATTTTAATCACATTTTTTTAAGTTTATCACTTTTTTATATAAGTTAAAGTTTATCACTTTATTCTTAGTCTAGTTGGAAAGTGAATATCTTCAATTTAATGAAAATTAACACAAAATAAAATGATGTTGATTAAAATCGTCAAAAATCTAAAGATACATGGTAAATTCAATATTCGTTAAGTTTTAAATAATACAGTTTTCCAAAAAAAAAAAGTCTGGACGGCATTTTGAAGAACTATAATGTACGACGCATACATGATAGGATCGGTGGTATTTGAATAATTTATATTAGAAATTTTTGTTTGTTTTCTTGAATATTAGATGTATTTGATTCTTTTTGCTTGTGTTCCAAAAATATTGTTTTCCGAAATCAATAAACAAATATTTTACGATTTGTTTTATAACTCACATCTCCATGTATTTCACGTGCTTATCTTGGAGCAATTCAAAAGGATATACACTTATGATCATTTGACAACTGTGCACTTATATGGTTTTGTTCAGGAAATTCAATTTTGGAATCCATTTTTTTTTTATTTGAGTGAAATGTGAAAAAAAAATGATGTATTAATCATTTTTTTATTAATATTGTAAAACAAAAATGATTTTTTTTTCCTTTCCCAATGAATGGGATAGTACCATGTTATTTCAAATGCTTGGCTTGTTATTTCAAATAGCTCGACAATATTTACTAATTTTTTTTATTCACACATTAGATTTTACGTGCCATGCATACTTCTGTAATTTAATTTTAAAAACTTAATTCACAGTCTACACCATGTGAAATACCACATTTGCGATATCGATACGGAAGATGCCATACACACTCCTGATAGAATGCAATCTTGCCAAAAAAAAAAACACAAACAAAACAAAAGATAATTATCCAAATGAGATTTTAAGAACTTAAAAAAGAACCAAAAATAAATAAAAATAAAAAAGGCCATGAAGATTAGATCTACGAAGTTATTATTTCACGTGCTGTATTTTAGAGAACTAATATATATATGGAAACACGTATATGATAGGACCATTGGCAATTAAGCAATTTGTATTTGTTTTTGTGAATATTTTATGTGCATGCATTTTTTTTTCTTATGGTCCTAAAAAATTGTTTATTAAAATCAATAGACAAAGATTTCAAAAATTTATATAATCCGCATCTCCGTGTATTTCATATGCATGCCCACATCTTCGAGAACCAAACCAAATGCATATAATATGTTGTCCGGTCTTATCTTCCTCATATTTCTTTACCATAAAGACTAGGGTGGAGGAATGATGCCAATAACTTTAATAAGTTCTTCGAGATACAAGAAAATATAAATCAAACATTCATTTTCTTGATATGATTGAGCAGAAGCTCAACTATATTAAGTTTCTTCAATAGATCATCTCTTATAAAAAAGAGATTGAAGCAGCATACTATGATACGTTTAGTAGAAGATCCATGGAGTTTTATTATACTCTACTGGCTCTCATTTTATTGATAAATGTTAATGTGGTTTAGGAGTCATTATTAAACTTATGTTTATGTCACTTTTCAAGAAGTTAAGACTGTTGATAAGTGGTGGTGACCCTCTCAATGATGGAACCTACACATTAAAAAAAAAAGAAAAAACAAAAATCAAAGAATTCGGCAAAACCATATGCACCGAATTTTTGTTGGAAATTTGGCAATTGGAAAGGGCTATAAATAGGGGGCTCATTTTCATTTGCAATACGTACCAAAAGTTACAATTACAATAACTAGTTAATTGTAAGTGCTTGTATGAGAGGCCAAAGCAATTAATTGTTTTGGTGATTTTTCTGGGGAGGGAAAAATAATTGGATAGTGACAAAATAGTGAGGTTAACTAGGGTGTTTGGGAAACACTTGGGTGTCATTATTTTGGGGTGATCTCAGGGTTTTGCCTCTAGTATTTTTTAAGAGAAGTCCCTCTTGTAAGCCTGCTAATTATTTTATTAGTAGAAGAAATTTTAGAGTATGACCCGTGAAAGTAGCCCAAAATTAAGGGTGAACCACATTCAATTTATGGTGTCATTTTAAATTATTTATTTTGGTCGTATTTAATTTATTTTGCATCCGTCTGTCCAATCGGTCCACCCTTTCACTGCACTAGGGGAAATATTAGCCAGTGCTATTTTTCCCAATAACTAGTATTAGAGCTTTATTAGGGGTATTAATATCTAATTATCGTATGCTCTGTGGTTGCCACAAAAGTGGATCCTCCACATCAGAAAATAAGTTAGATTATTATTTACATTATTAAAGCTTAGTCGGGACCATGGAGGTGAAAACAGGCAAGATGATTAATTTAAATGGCATTAATTACCACATATAGAGAAGCAAGATGAAGGATCTCCTAATTGTGATGAAAATGCATCTACCAGTGTTTAATACGACTAAACCAGAAGGAAAGATAGATGAGGAATGGGAATTTGAGCATGAGCAAGTCTGCGGCTTCATCCGACAATTTGTTGAAGACAATGTGTACAATCACATTTGTAATGAGACTCATGCACGGACACTATGGAACAAGTTAAAGGAGCTATACGCTTCTAAAATCGACAACAACAAATTATTTTATTTGACGAAGCTACTCCAGAGAAGTACCAAGAGGGTGTGTCGATGGCAAATTATTTAAATGATATGCAGGGTATAATGAAGCAGCTGTCAAGGATGGGCATTAATTTTTACAATGAAGTACTCGCTCTTTTGGTGCTAGCATTGATAATGGTTTTTTAACCTATGTAAATCACTATAATTTTGCTTGATTTCTCCATCATTTGAGTTGTTTTAGCACTTATTTTTGTTGATATTTTGTGTTTTACAGTGTTAGGGATGGAGGAGATCAATCCGGGCCAAGTTCGAGTCGATTACAGGAGAAGCCAAGCTTAGGAAAAGTCGGAACGGCAAGCCAAGAGCAGACCGGATCCGGTCCGGTCTGGTCAAGAGTAGACCAGATCTGGTCCGGTGTGCCTTTGGCTCTCGGGTTCTTGATAGCGTTTTGAGGCATTTCGGGCAGTAGTAAAAGAGCAGACCAGATTGAATCTGGTCTGACCAGAAGCAGACCGGATCTGCTCCGGTCTGCACTATTTTCACATGGAAATTTAAACCAACTCGGGTTTTTGCGATTTTTAGGGTTTTTTTTGTTGGTATTTTTAGGGTTTTCAAGTGTGGGACTATAAATAGAACATTATATTTAGTTGCCACACCATCTACGAACATTATTATTAGTTAGAAACACTTGTGATTACGTAGTTTAGAGTTTTGAAGAGATTCAAGGAGATTCTCAAGGTTTTTGAAGATTTGAAGATTTATTCAAGCTTCCAAGACTAATTAAGTTTATTCTTCGTTGCTTCTTTATTTTATTTAATCATGTTTAGTTGTTATTTATTTATTATTTTTAGTATTTTTATGATGTTTTGGAACTAAATCCCCTACTAGAGGGATGGATGTAATCTAGTAGGGGAGTAATTCGATTAACGATGTTTGGATCTATATGTTAATATAGTTTTTCATTGTTTCTTGATTCAATTCAATTTCTAAGTGCTTTATTAACATAATTCTTGATTGGCCACCTAGATTTATATTTGTTAGGGTTTATGATTGAATCAATGGATTGTTGTAACCCGAAATTGCAAATTGAGCTTGTTTAGATGTTAATACGGGCACGACAATTAACATAAACTTGAATTAAAAATGTGCTTCATGGATTTGGATGTTTAATCAGTGTGCATCGGTGGATTAGCATAGTTGATTGATTCAAATACGTTTTTTTTACCTCGACGGAGGATTAAAACACTTTCGGAAGTCTTGCTTGAATGAATTTACATTGTTAATTGAATTGCTTCCTCTAGATGAAGTCCGGAACTCTATTGCTTGTTTTATTGGTTGTTTCTTAATCTTAATTGTTTTTGTTATTGCATTTAATTACCTGTTTTCACTATCTTTGTTTGAATTAGTTTTAGAAGGATTGCAAAATCAACTCAAGGGTTTTCATTTTACTTTTTTGTCAGTTGTGCCTATAATCGAAAGATTTCCATAATTGTCCTTGTGGATTCGACCTTGTACTCTGAGTATATACTACAGCTATTCCGTGCACTTACGGGAGTTGTCAAGTTTTTGGCACCGTTGTAGGGGACAACGGAGTGTTATTTTTCGATTACGTATTGTATATTTATTCTTTTACTTTTAGTTGCTAAATTTGGTATTTGTGTTGATTTATTTCAGGTAGTGCATGATAACTCGAAATCAATCAAAGAAATTTGATTCATTAAAGTTAGAACCTTTGAATCATGAGATCGAACACACGTGCCGAGCTAACCGTTCAGCAGCTCGTCGAAGGAAGTTAGCTAGCGGAATTGAAGAAAGAGTAGAATTGTTTGAGATGAGTCAACCAAGGAATCCAGCTAATCCACAATTGGGGTTGCCGCTAAACCCCCTGGAAGGACACATTGAAGACATCAATGATGATGATGAGGACTTCATCAGCAACAACGGTGGAAATAATGGTGTTAACGATAATAATGGAAGAAATAATGCTGCAATTGGAGCTGCTAATCCACCTATCGGAGTAGTTGTTGATCCACTACGTCCCATTGTCAATGTTCAATGTCCTCCACAACAAGATTGGCAACAACATGGTTTCGTTCCACCGCAAGGAAATCCACGAGCTCCACCATAAGGGAATGGCGATAATAGGGCCTATCTTCACGATATTCAACACCCTGTTATCAGTGCATCCCTATTATGCATTGTTTTGAGTGCTGCTGCTAGGAATTATGACTTGAATACTCTTCAATTAAACATGATTCCACACTTCCATGGTCTACTATCCGAGGATGCATTAGCTTTTATGAGGGAATTCTGTAGCGTCATTACAACTTTTCCTTTGAATGGTGTTCCAGAACTTGAGCTGCGGATAAGATGCATTCCTCTAGCATTGAAGGATAGAGGCAAAATTTGGTTCATGAACTTGCCTGAAGGTTCAATGCAGACTTGGGATGATGTCTATAAGAAGTTCATTACCAAATACTATTCTCAAGGCAAGACTATGGAGCTACGGACCAAGATCAGCACTTTCTGCCAAAATGGTGGTGAACTTTTCCATGAAGCTTTAGATAGATTCCAAGGTTATCTTACTCAATGTCCACATCACCAGTAGCCTAGTAATCTTTTGGTGACATTCTTTTATGATGGATTGAGTGATAATAGGCATAATTTAGTGGACACTCATGTCGATATTGGTTTGGGTGAGAAGACTCTTGAGGAGATGTGGGATATCTTCAAGATGCTTGCTACTAACTCACAAATCAAACCTGGCAGAAATAGGAGGAATCGTTCTAGTGATCAGTCATCTTCTGAAGTACTAAATCATGTGGCTGATCTCACTAAGCATGTGAAAATGTTGTTGGCTAGAGAGCCAAGTCAACCTAATCCTCCTACGAATGAAGCATGCTACTTCTGTGGTAAACTTGGGCATGCATCTACCAATTGCATTTATAATGGAA
The DNA here is from genome assembly GCA_948193215.1 of Bocquillonia castaneifolia. NCBI lineage: Eukaryota > Viridiplantae > Streptophyta > Magnoliopsida > Malpighiales > Euphorbiaceae > Bocquillonia > Bocquillonia castaneifolia. The sequence goes on from CANYLF011215283.1 coordinate 9,479, forward strand.
ATCAGAATGTAGATGAGGTAAATTATGTGGGTAATTATGGGAACTGTCAACCTAGGAATGATCTGTATTCTAATACTTATAATCCAGGATGGCGTAACCACCCCAACTTCACTTGGAAGGATTCAAATCAGCCTAGTCAATCTCAACAAGGAGCTCTTAGTTTCCTACCAAGGCAACCATATCAACCTCCACATCAATAAGTACCGCCTCAACAACAAGTGCAACAACCTCCTCAACAACCAACTAAGCATTCTTTTGAAGATATGTGCTCAAATATAGGGCGAATCGAGACACTATTATGAAGCCATAAGGAGTCACCATTCAAAATCTAGAGCGAAAAATTGGACAACTAGCCAAGCAATTGCAGGAACGACCTCAAGGTGCTTTGCCTAGCAATATAGTTGTCAACCTTAAGGAGATGGCGATGGCTATTCAATTGAGGAGTGGCAAGGTGTTAGATGAGCCATATGCAACAAAGCAAGGAGACAAAGATGAAAAGTTGGCACCACTTAAGAAGGATGGAAAGGAGCCAAGTGTGCAAGTGGAGCAACCTATGGAGAATGAAGTGATTACTACTCCTATTGTACCACCAGTTGCTTTTCCCCAAAGGCAAAAGAAAAGGAAGGATGACGAGAATTTTAACAAATTCTTGGAGATGTTCAAGAAGATTCAAATCAACTTCCTTTTCACTGAAGCCATTGCTCAAATACCTTCTTATGCAAAATATTTGAAAGAAATTGTGAGTAGGAATAAAAAGCTAGAGGAAAAAGCTACTATAGCCTTAACTAAAGAATGTAATGCCATAATTTAGAATCATTCTATGCTACCTACAAAGATGAAAGACCCAGGGAGTTTTACGATTCCATGCAATATTGGTTCTTTTATTATTGATAAGTGTTTGTGTGATTTAGGTGCTAGCATGAACCTGATGCCTCTGTCTTTGTTTAGGACTTTGGAGATTGGTGATTTGAAGCTGAAAAGTGTGTCCTTACAACTCGCTGATAGATTAGTGAAATATCCTGAAGCAATCATTGAGGATGTTCTTGTGAAAGTCGGTAAATTTTACTTTCCCGTTGATTTCTTGGTTATGGATATTGGTGAGAACATAGAAGTGCCTATTATTTTAGGATGTCCATTCTTAGCTACTACTGGTGCTTTAATTGATGTGAAAAATGGCAAATTAACTTTACAATTAGGTGATGCCAAAGAAGAATTTGATGTATTGAAAGCTGTTAGACATTTTGATTCCATAGAAGATTTCGATGC
>CANYLF011215391.1:0-10466 GCA_948193215.1 Bocquillonia castaneifolia
TTATGTATATGTCTTTTATGTTAGTTGCATATATTGTGAAATTATATGTATTTGATTTTAGTGCTTAGGTTGTGACATTGTTCGTATTTGTTGTTAGTGCCTAGGTTGTGAATGAAATGGATGTGATGGTAGTTTTAGGTTATGAAAAAAAGTTTGGGTAATTTTCTGGTTGGCCCAGCAGTGTGAATGTATATAGAAGTGTTGTTTAAATTGCAGGATTAGCCCCATTTATTGGGGATATTTGAACAATTATAGGGGAGACTCCTGAAATTTCGGTAGAATTTTCGTTAGATTTAGAAATAGGTTAAAGATTAATGCCTATAGGTTCACACAATGAATTGAATTAAATCTGGGTTACAATTGGATCGCTAAAATTAATAATAATACATTAAAAAAAATTATCCGATTTCATCTGCAAATTCCTTGCAGAGAATGAATAAAGTCATTAGTATTATTTATCGTATTCGATTGCATTTTTCTTGCTTTGAATTTTACAAATCAATTCGCGTTAGAACTGTAAATTAAATAAGCAACTGTAACAATTTGAAAATAATAAAATTAAATCAAAATTTGTTGTATCTGCTTTGCAGTGAATTCATAAAGTCGTATTTAATTATGTTCGTATTCAATTGCATCTTCCGTACATCGAATTTCAAAAATAGAATTGCCGTTGATGAATAATGTATGTAAATTTTAATTATAACATTTGAAATGAATAAAAATCAAAATTCGTTGCATCTTCCTTGCAGCAAATCGATAAAGTCATATTTAATTATTTTTGTATTTGATTGCATCATCGTTGCAACGAATTTGAAAAATTGAATTTGAGTTGATTAATAATATATGTAAATTGAAATTTATAAATATAAAACTTTATTAAAATAAATAATTAAAAGAATGAGAAAAATGTTTAATATCACTCCATTGTTTGTGAATTCGTTCTGTGATATTGTATATAAAGTATTCATTTGAATATTTTATACTTCCAATATTGAATATTGGAAATTTAATATTTTATCTGAGTCGTTGCATCCTCCTTACAGCGATTTCCAAATTCATTCGTGGAAACGTTATAAATTCGTTGTTTCGATTCTTTTAGTTAGCCTTATATTTATTCCGTCCAGTGTATTTAATAGATAATTGAATACAGCATGTGCAGGGACTGGTATGTCCACCCACTCCTGTGGGTCATGCTTGATGCTTCAGCACGAGCATGATTTGTTAAAGTATTCAAAACTTAATACATTTTATTTCTTTTACATTTTAATTACTAATTCATATTTTTTTTCCTTACCGTTGTTAACATCTATACTTAAATGTTTTTTTCAGACTCAGAAAGAGGGGAAGAAATCGACGGCGCCTTGTCTCTTTCGTTACACCCACACGAAAGAGCACGACGACAAAAAGTTCATTGATGAGCGATCGCGACGTGCGAATGTAAGTTTTCAACTTATGTAAACTTAAGAAATAAAAATAAATTGTAATGCTTTAACTCTAATCTAACTATTGTTTTTGCATTAATTAGACTCGATTTCGTGAGCTGATAGAATCAGCGACTCAAGGGCTTGGCCTCTCTACTACTGTGGGTTCTTCTTCTACTATGGCGGGTTCTTCTTTTGTTTCCCCAGCGGGTCAGAGTGACAGTGCCGAGCCCCCTGCACCTTCTCTTGAGAACCGACTATGGTTGGAGGCTGCGCTCGGGCCTAAGGGGAAGAGTATCTATTGAGTGTACGGGCTTGGATCTGCAGCGGATTCACACTACCATTCTTCTGTGCTGCCGCCTAGTTCTCGACCAGGATCACAGCCTGATTTATGGCCCACCACAATGGACTTTGATGATGCCATGAGACGATGTATTCAGCATCAGCTTGATGATCTCCATCGTTACCTTATGGATGAGATTATGGGGGTTGTCCAGACTCGGTTGTCGACTCAGAATCTAGACTTGTATAGGCAGCTGCAGGATATTATCATCAGGGCATGTGAGTATGGGATTGACTACCAGTCTGATTTCTTTATTCTACTTGAGCCAGCTGTAGATCCTCCTCCAGAGTTAGAGCCATCCAGAGATCCTACAGAGCCATAGCCAGCCAGAGATCCTCCTACGAAGCCAAAGACCACAGGTGCTACACAGAACCAGAATACCACCGGATTAGACGACTAGATCTTCTATCTTTTTCCGGTCAGTTCTGTATGTAGCGTACTTATTTTGTATACTTTTTGTAACTTTGTATATATATGCCATTTATACACACACACACACACACACACACACACACACAGTTTTAGCATTTTAGCATTTATTTAATTTGTATATATAATATTATATTATATTATATATTACATATAATATATTGTAATATTTAATATACTATAATAAATTTAATTTTTTTTAAAAAAATTTTCCCCTCAATTAGCTACTAAATAGAAACTAAATAGTAACTAAAAAAATTACTCACTATTTAGTCACTAAAATAGCGACTAAATAATGACTAATCAGATTTTTAATATTTAGTCGCTATTTAGATGCAAAATAGAGACTAATTAGTGACTAAATACTGACTAAATGTACAAAATCCATTATGTCACTATTCAGTCTCCAAATAGTCACAAGATATTTAGTCTCTATTTAGTCATATTTTAGTTGCTAATTAGTCACTAAATTTTAGTCAGCATTTAGTCGCTAATTAGTGACTAAATCAAAAATTTAGTCGTAATAGAAATTGGCGACAAATAAAATTGCGACTAAATGAATTAGTCATAATTTAGTCACTAAATATAATTTGCGATTAAAATTTTTAATTTAGCGACAAAATTTTTGGTCGCTAATTCACCTATTTTTAGTAGTGAATGTAATGCATTCATGCCATGAAAGAGATACTAATTAAACGGAAGAAAACAAATGTTTTATCATTGACTAGAAAATAAAAACAACATCATTAATAGAAAAACATAGCAAATGTTGAGCTAAGAACTTAAACTCCGACCATCGCTGCTTTAAGTATCGGACCGCCACATCTCGAGGTCTGTGATCTTGCCTTCATCGATCAAGTCTTGGATCTTATGCTTAAGCTTCGTGCATTTGTCAGTATAGTGGCCATCTACCTGATGAAATGTATAATAAGCCTAGTTGATATAGCTGGGAGAACTTGTGTTAACAGCCTTCTTAGTAGGTTGAGGTTCAAGCAACCCTTGCTTCTCCAAGCATTCAAATACCTCAGAGAGTGGTTGATCGAAGTTGGAGAATTTTTGACTACTAGAAAGATTATTGACAACTACAGTTTCACCTTCTGACTTATTGGGGTGGCTATAGGTGGTCTTCCCCTTCTAAGTCCTTTTCCTTTCTGATTCAATTTCCTCACATTGCAGTCCATCATCATACAAGTCATTAAAAGACTTAGGGTTCATAGTCTGTAGACTCTCTACCGTATTAGGAAGGACGTTCCTAACTACTCTTTTGACTTGATCTTTCTCTGATGGTTTATTCTTCTACAAAGCAGCTTTATTCCTCTAGCGAGTAAGGAAATCAATAAAGGATTCATTGTGTTTTTATTTAGTCATCTCTAGGTCTCTCAAAGATACTTCTAATTTGGCATTATAGGAGTATTGTCCAACAAAAGCATCACAAAGTTCCGTCCAGTCAGGTTGAATAGAAGAGGGCAAATGACGATACAAATCCTAGGCAATTCCAGTAAGTGATAAAGGAAACACTCTAACATTCTGTTTAGTATCAAATGGTGTTGTAGCCATAATTGTACCATACTGTTTGATGTGAAGCTTTGGGTCTCCTATACCATCAAACTTCTGCACATCGAGCATTGAAAATTTGGGGGATATCTTCTTCATTCCTTTGATTCCCATACTGTCTAGGTCAAAATCAATTTCAGTCTTACTACCCCTGACTATGTCCTACAACTGTTCCATCTTCCTAGTTAGGGTTGAGATGACGTCGGTCTCATTATTCCGGTCTTCCCCTTTGAGGTTTTCATCTTCAAGAGTCTTGCCAAAATCCTTCACTATGTTCTGAACCTCTTCCTTAATCATGGCCCTCATAGTAGTCTTCAGAGCATCCATATCTAAGTTCTGAGATGTTTCAGGCATCCTGTCTTGATTGATTCCTTCTAAGTTCAGGATTTCTTGGACTAACCACCTTTCTACTCTCTTCCAGGTGCTAGAAGACTGAGACTTAATGTTTACTGCAAAACAAGGGTGTTAGCAGCATGCATGAGATGCAGATGCATGTATGCATGACAAGGAAACAAAAAACCATTAGTTGTACAAGTAACATAGATTACAGGTGGCAGGCCTTCCAACCTCATTACTTCCACACACGTATTTCGTTGGTCAAAAGTCCATTTCCTAGGTAGGCTAGGGTACTTTATATCATCAACAGGGGATGACAGTACAGACGATCTCTCAAGCTATCTTAACAAATAATAGCATTCTTGATAATTGAGTCTGTATCCTTGTACCTAAATTCTGTCTTTAGAAAAATAGAGTTTCGGCATAGACTTTAGGCTTAATGATCATAAATACTCATGGCAGCATTACAACACGTAGGATTAACAAGTAATTAAAAGGCGCCCACGGAAGCAAATTTCCTTTGACCATCATCCCCACTTAAGAGTTTAAGCAATGAGGAAATCATCTCAATCGTGAGTGGTAGTCATCGATAATACTGCCCAAGAAACATCTAGAATCGTTGGTTAGTATTATAAATGGTATCAGGGTTTATAGGGACCCTAAAAAATGCAGAACTAGAATGCAATGCTGAAAAGGAGAATAATGACCAGATTATTTAAGAAGATGGGAAATTGCTCGAAATCTTCATTGATTTTTATTTGTAAAAACTTCCACAATGGAGTCGCCACTGTGGAGACCTGGGTTTTTCGTGCCTTGGGTGTGCCCAATGGCAATGGCGAGCTGACTCACTAAATTGGGATTTAGCTTTTTAAAAAAATGTGGAGTTGCCACCAGAATTGTGATCGGGACACTAAGTGATGAGTAAGATAGGTTGATTCCTTTGGAATTCCCATTTGTCATCACTCTAGATGATTCTAGGTTCGGAATGAGTCCTCCATAACAGGTAATTCCCCACTTAATTAATTAAGGTGGTCATTATTTCCTACACAAACATACAATATAAAGTGGAAAATATCCAAAAAATAATACGGCACTGTCAAGGATGAATGATAATCTCTAATTTTATTTCTAATCAGTTTTATTTTTGTATTAACTCCACTTTATTGGTCCCTAATTAATTGAGTGTAGTTTATTGTTTCTGGTGGGTTGCTATTAATTTTAATAAAATAGGTCGAGTGGATTATTTTCTTATTTATTTACATGCATAACATCCATAATTGGTTTCTAACCCATTTTTATGTATTTATTAGTTAATATTTGAACATTAATTTATTATCGAATTGCCCTAGATAACCAAAATGGCAGGAATATACATACACCCTTAAAGAAAGGAAAGGAGAAATGATTTTCTACCATTTTAATTGTACTGATTAATTATTAGAAGTTTGATTAATTATTTATTAGGAAGTTCTAGGTGATATTTATTGGGTTAGGGATCTTACCGATCAGTCTATTAGTCCCGGAGAAGACTAATGACCGAACTCAAAGCTTCAGATAGTTGATCCACTGTAATTTCCTTGTTAATATGGCCCCCTCATCTCGCAAAGGTTCGGCCGGACCTTCAAAGGTTCGGTCGGATCTCCGATCTCGGCCCAGGCCTAAGTTGTTAATAAATTCCAGGAGTGGGACAATCCGGTTCATGGCTTGATGGTTCGAATGGATCATCGGAGATCCGACCAAACCTGTAATATGAGGTCCAGTCACACTCTGTCTTGTATTATTACAGATTTCAATAAATAAAAGTATAGAATGATAACTAGGGTCTTAAAATAGGTGTATAAGTCCTTAAATGGTGGTGAGGGAAGCTTTTGGTGGTAGCCCAAGCTTTTAAACCAAAACGATACTTTGGTTCAAAGCTTCGGCTACAAGTCTTTGAACTCCGATCCGACTACTTCTACATCATACTGACTTCACTTAGACCTCATATGCATGAACAAAATATAAAAAAGATGTTAGTATGTGAAATAGGAAGAAGTTACAGTAAGCTAAGATGAATAAAGTATGAATGAAAAGAGCTGATTCTGATGTATGGATGCTTCATGGACGGTTGGTTGCCCTCAATTGATGAGTGTTACCACTTTGGGCGAAAGTAAGCTTCTGGATTGAAAAGAGTTTCCTCATCCAGAAACTCAGTGAAAACTGGTTAAAGAAAACATAGTTTAAAAGTAAGTGTGTACATGTGTTTGGCCTTCTTTCCTCCAATTGCCTCTCCTCTAATTCACCTCCCCCTTTTGCTGTAGAAAAAGGTATGTTTTTATAGAGAGAAAGGAATCTTTCTCAACAACTTGAGCAAGTTGCTTAGTAGGGTTGGTCGGTGTAGGTTATGGGGCTTCATTACCTACAGGTACATGTATCCTGTCCCAAAATCTGTCATTTCAGGGAGAAGATCCGGTCGAATCTCCACAGTTCATTTGAATGAATGAGTGAAGATACTTACTGATCATTGTTTAAAAATAACTGGACTTGTTGCAATGTTGGCCCAATCCAGGATTAAGGAGATTCGGATGATTCATTGGAGATTCGTCCGGATCTCCCAAAGGCCAGAAATTTTGAAAAAATTTTTTCAATCATTTAGCTTGTTAGCCTTGGTGTCTTTAATCTAACTTATCTTGAGTTTAACAACCTTTACTTTGTATCTAATTAAGTTTGTGAGTGTGTAGGTTGAAGTCAAAAAGAGTAAGTCAAAAATAGGGAATGACCTCTAATGCACGCCCGTGGTCAAACAACTTGCACCCAATGCATTTAACCACACCTGCGGTATCCAAATTGCCCCCGAGGTTGAAGCAACGCCCCGCCCGTGATATTAAAATCGTGCCCGGGAATCTAAGCAAGGAAACCAAGCTCAAAGTCTAAGAAACTGTAACTTTTTCATACCTACCACCAACCGATCGTCCCCACGATCTCAGGACCTCAAAGTCCAGTCACGCCCGTGACATTAGCATCACCTCCGTGGTTTAGAAGCAGTAGGTTGGGTTTCCAAGTCTCCCAAGTTAGTGAAAGCGTAATATGTGAAGATCGTGCCCGCGGTTTTTAAATCTCATGCCAAGAAAAACTAGCCGTTTGGACTACTTTATGAAAGGCGCGCCCGCGACTAGTGAATGCGCACTTGTGACCTAACACAGTGTAGAGCATTAAATGCACTTATTGGCGGTTGTTAGATACACCCATTCCTTTGTATCTATCAGCTAGTTTTAGGTATTTTGGCTATAAATACCCATCATAAATGTCCCTCAACTAAGGACATTAATTCTTTGATAGCCAAACTCTTGCAATTTGATTTCTAAACTCTCTTTGTAAGTAGTTAGAACTCATTTGCATTTGGTGGTAGGTTTTAAGTGAATTTTCTACCTTGTACAAGTGTCAATCTAGTGAGGATTGGGATACACTTGGGTTAGGGTTAGGTGTTAGCCTTTGGGAAACACTAGGTTATGAGTGAGCCTTGTTAAAACTCTTGTAAAGGTTAAAGATAGCCTTGAAATCTCCTTTGTAATCCTTTTGTGATTAGTGGAACCCCAAAGAGATCTTTGGGATAGTAGATGTAGGACAAGTTTATTCTGAACCACTATAAGACAACATTGGCAAACTACCATGAAGGCACATCCGATGTAAAGAACAAGAGGATAGAGCTTCTTGTCTATCAATATGAGACCTTCAAGAGGTAAGCTGATCAGAATGTCACCACACTCACAAATCGGATTCTAGCATTGGTGGAAGGACTTAGGAAGCTTGGTAAAATCTATAGTCCGGGAGAGGTCAACAAAAAAATCTTGAGGTCTTTGCCTAGGAAGAAGTTTAAGGCAAAGATTGCATCCATTGAAGAATCAAAAGGCCTCACCACCATGAGAACGAATGAACTCATAGGTAGTCTCTTGATTTATGAGATGAACCTTGATGAGGATGACAAGCTAGAGCTAGTGAAGCTTCCAAGAGAGAAGAAAAGAAGAAATCTTTTACTCTCAAGTACACACAAGAACAAGATGATAAGCCAAAGAAGGATGAAGCTAAGGGTGGCCCTAGTGTGGAAAAATTGGTGATGCTCTCCAAGAGAGCCATCAAGATGATCAAGGGTAGAGAGGGACCATCCAACAAAAGCAAGGATAGAAAAATAAGCAAAGAAGTAAAGAAGAGTGGCTCCTCCGTTAGATGCTTTGAATGTTACAAGAAAGGGCACATTAAACCGGAATGTCCCATTCTCAAAGGAAGGCACAAGAAAAGCTTTAGTGTCAGATGGGATGAAGATGAAGAAGTCACATCCTCTTTACAACAAGAAAATGGTAGTGATGGTGAGAGTAAGGATAAAATTGCCAATCTTGCATTCATGGCAATAGACGCACATACTTCTTACTTAACTCCTTCTTCTTACTCTTTTGATTGTGATGTGGATGATGATAGTGATGAGGATGGTCCTATTGATCTCCTCAAGGTGCTTAACTCTAAATGAACTCTCTACCATTATGAGATGGTTGAACCTAAAAAGAAGTGTGTAGAGAGTGACAAGGAACTAAGTGACCTTAGAGCACAAGTAGAAGCATTTCAGATCCCCAATGGGGAACTTAAAAGTCAACTACTTGCTACTCAATCCAAAGTTTCTTCATTTATGACTCTTTCTCAAGAGAATGATTCTTTAAAAAATGAGGTTGAGGAATTGAGAGAGTCCATAGCAAAGTTCCATAAGGGGAAAAAGAACCTTGATACCTTGTTGGTGTCACAAAGGGCTCCCCTTGTGAGACATGGTTTAGGATTTAATGAGGCTTTAACCTCAAGTTCTCCTACTACTATCTTTGTGAAGTCATCATCTCCACCACAAACTTTTAATGTGGATGTTGCTAAGATTTAGGGTCGGAAGCCTAAGTCTAAACAAGAAGGAAAGACATCTAATGTATCCTTGGACAAGAGGACTAATACTTTCCATGGCAAGCCTAAGGGAAAGTCACAAGGCAAACCCAAGGGTAAACCTACTTCTAAAGGCAAAGCTCCTAAGAAACACCATCATAAACAAAAGACCTTGAACAAAAGTTTCTTCTCTCCTAATGCTCAATGTCACTATTGCTTACAATATGGACACATCAATGTGTTTTGTCATATTAGGAGGGAACATCTTTATCATGGTACTTTTATGGATACTAACCCTCAAGGACTCAAATTCATTTGGGTACCTAAAAATAAGTAATTCACTTGTATTTGTAGGTATGCTAAAAAACAACCAATGGAGAAGGCTTATGGTATGTTGATAGTGGATGCTTTAAGCACATGACCAATGATTCAAAGCTTTTCTCCATATTAGAGAAGAAGAAAGGTGGAACCATCACATTTGGTGACAATGCCAAAGGTAAAGTGATAGGCATTGGCACCATAGGTAACAATTTTTCCACTAATGTTGATGATGTGCTTTTGGTTGATGATTTGAGGAATAACCTACTTAGTGTGAGTCAATTGTGTGACAAGGGTTTCAAGGTTACTTTTGACTGGAACACTTGCTTAGTTACCAAGTCATTGGATAACAAAGTAGTGTTCAAAGGCAAAAGATCAAACAATGTCTACACAATTGACCTACACAATCTTGTTAACAAAAATGTGAAGGGCCTTGTGTCTATAAGCAACGATGCTTGGCTTTGGCATAGAAGGTGAAATCCCTATGGTAACCAAGAGGGGGGGGGGGGGGGGGTGAATTGGTTATTTATCAAAAACAAAATTAAATGCTTAATTAAAACTTTCAAAAAAATAATGGAAGCAATTCAATTAGTTAAATTTACTAACAATAAAACTATTTGAAAATCAAATTAAAGATAATTATAAAAACAAGTAAAGTAAGCAAATAAATCAAATAAATTCAATCAGGCATAAATTAATATGAAAATATAAATAGAGTAGGGAGAAGAAAATCAAAAACAAGATTTATAGTGGTTCGGCTAACTCCTTGCCTATGTCCACTACTCAAGCTCCACTTGAGATTTTTACTAACTTTGATCCTTTTGAGTGTTCAAGATCAAAACCTAAATGTTTTCTTTAGCTAACACACAATCTTTGGAATGTGTTTTGATGGCTAAAACAAAACCTAAACAAGTGTTTATGGCTAACACTCAAACCTTAACAAAGTGTTTTCACAAGGCAATCACACAACCTTTACAATGTGTTTTAATGGCTAACACAAAACCTAAACAAGTGTTTATGGCTAACACTCAAAACCCGAAACCCAAGTGTTTTCAAGGTTCACACTTAAACCTTTCCTTGTGTTTTAATATCTCTCACACAACACACAAACAAAGCAAAAATTATAACAAGAAGAATGAAGGTTTTTGCTCACAATTACAACATAAACTCTC
>CANYLF011215695.1:0-16045 GCA_948193215.1 Bocquillonia castaneifolia
AGATTCAAACATTGTTAACCGAATTACTCCCGTACTAGATTACATTCATCACTCTAGTAGGGGAATTAGTTCATAATCATAGTAAAAATACTAACAATAATAAATAAATAAAAACTAAACATGATTAAATAAAACAAAGAAGCAAGGAAGAATAAACTTAGTGTTGGAAGCTTGATTAAATCTTCAAATCTTTAAAAACCTTGAGAATCTCCTTAAATCTCTTCAAAACTCTAAACTACGTAATCACAGGTGTTTCTAATTAATATTAATGTTCCTAGATGGTGTGGCAACTAAATATAATGTTCTATTTATAGTCCCACACTTGAAAACCCTAAAAATACCCAAAAAAAAACCCTAAAAATCGTAAAAACCCGAGTTGGTTCAAATTTTTGCGTGAAAAGAGTGCAGACCGGACCAGATCCGGTCTGCTCCAAAGCTGTTGCTCGAAATGCCTCCAAACGCCCAACGAAGCCGAGAGCCAATTGCAGACCGGATCGGATCCGGTCTGCTCCTGGCTTACTGTCCCGAATTTTTCCTGAGCTTGGTTTCGCGTGTATTCAACCCGAACTTGTCTTGAATTGATTTCCTCCGTCCCTAACATGTAAAACACAAAATATCAACAAAAATAAGTGCTAAAACAACTCAAATGATGGAGAAATCAAACAAAATTATAATGATTTATATAGCTTAAAAATCGATTATCAAATAAAATTTCAAGAATGGAATTAACAACACCTCCATAAAAAAGGAACACAAAAAAAATATAAAAACTAAAACCCCAATGAGAAGAGGAACAACAGATCTAAAGACCTGTATTTATTTAAATATAAGATAAACTAAAATATAAAATCCAGTGGTCCACTGCTGACGATAGTACATTTGGCGGTGGTCAAACAAGAAAACTTTATAAGAAACCAAGAAAAAAAGAGAAAAAAGAGAGAGGTGGCTAGGGTTTTTTTTTCTCTAATATGTCGATTTCTATTTTCTTCCTTTTTACTCTTAGTAACATGGCTTTTGTTTAATAAAGTTTTAAAGATACATTTTTTTTGTTTTTTTAAATATTTTTCAACCCGTCTCTTTTTCTCTTTTTTATATTGATTAAGACTTGAATAATAATCCCAGTAACTCATGCGATTCAATTCAACATTAATTTCTTTGGGTTTGATTGTGTCCTTTATGTTTTTAATTTTGACATCATACTCTATTAGTTACATTTATATCTTTTTCTTAAAAAAATGTTAATTATCTTTCCATACAAATTGAAATTCATATAATTGTAATTATACAAATATCATTTTTTGTCATATATGTATAGTTTATTGTCAATAACTATTTCATTTAATTCTCTAATTTATTTAATTTTCTACTATTTTTTCTAATTTTCTATACTTTTTATAAATTATTTCTCCTTTTATCTTTTTTTAATATTTGATTATATTAACCCTATAAAAAAATTTAGACCACCAAAATTAAATTTTCTATAAGAGATTAAAAATATTTTTGCTATTAAATAATATATAAAAAATCTCATACTTAAAATATAAAATCTAAAATGATATTTCATATGTAAAATATTATATATGTAAAATCAATAATTTTTATATAAAAATATTCTACCAAAATTAATTGGGATAAGGTACAAATTGGACCCCAAGGTTTAACTAATATCTTACATTGGAACTTTGACTCTTTTTTGGTCCAAAGGAACCATTGTGTTTTCAGATTTGGAGCAAATTGCCCCTTCCGTTTATGAAATTTTAAACGACGTTATCTTTTGCTGAACTGGAGGATTTGAGTGTGACACGATGGAGAACCAATTTCAATAAAATTATTTTTCATCATAAAAAAAGAAAAGTCACAAATCATTTTTCAAGCAAAATCATAAATATTTTGAGACTGAAAGGAAAAGCAACACGATATGGAGTCATCTTCCTCATCAAGCAAAACTTACAAAGATGGACACAAAAAGGGACTGAAAAAAGGATTAATTAAGAAGGTTTGCAAGTGGTGGCAAAGAGGTGTTATGGACTTTATAGACATACAATAACTCAAGAAGAAGGTTTTACGGTTGTCCCAATTATAATGTGAGAAAATTTTTTATTTCACTTGATTTTTTCTTTCAACATCTATTTCTTTTTGCCTTACTATGTAGAGGGGGAGGGTAAAAATTTAATGAAGAAGGTTTTAATTTGCAGGCACCTAATGAGAGAATAGGTAATAAAGGATATAATCAGTTTTATTGTGTTTTTGGCGAGATCTATGAGCAAAGGAAGTTATTAATGAGTTAAATATGGAGAAAAACAATTGTTTAAGGAAAAGAACAATCTATTAGTAAGGTTGGAGGCCTTACAAGAAGAAGATATGTCTATTGAAATTGAGTTAAAAGAAGAAATTGAAGAGTTCAAGGTGAAGAATTATCAAGAATTGAAGAATAAGTGTTGCTTTATTGTTGTTCCTGGATTGCAATATTATATACGTGATTTAAAAATAGTTTGTAGTTGATAATTTACAGGTAGTTTTTTTTATGTATTTAATTAGAAGAGAGTATTAGCTTTAGTTATATTGAAATGAACTTGGAATTTAGATTACAAATACAAGTTTTTTACAATTTGGTCGAATGTATCTACATCACAGTTAAAAAAGGCCATGTATTTAATAGTTGCAAATAAAAAAATCTGAAAACATTATATTAGATAGAGAGAAAAATGAAAAAGCACTAAACTGTTTAAAAAATGAAACCACAAATATAAAAATATAAATTTGATGTTAACAAGTTAAATGCTTGTTAGAAAAAGCTAATAACATTAGGTGGCCATAGTTCTCTGTTGAAGAACTGAAGCAGCAAAAAGGACATCTAGTTCCTAGAATAACTAAAACCTAACAATATCCAGAAATTGCAATGTGCCAATGCAACGTAAAACTAATAAAATCATAGTATATAGTTTAGTTTCCACTTAAGGACGATGCAAAAAGTACTTAATACATATTGATTCAAATGCACCCTACATATCAGTATGGGAAGTGAAATTTAGATTGATTCCACATTCAATAGAACTTTTAGTTTGTCTTCCGATCATCAGTTCCCTTGTTGCAACAAATTTACAGATGATATTGCAGTAGTACCTTTCCATTGTAGCCCTGGAGCATCAATCGAAAGCTTATATGGCATTCTGACTTCATGACCATCGCCAACAAAAGCAATTTTTCTTGAGCCTGCACTTCTACTAATTCTAAAGCTTCTATTTGCGTGCATGATGTCTCTCTCAATAGGAATTGGGAATTTCAGTTGAGGATCTGCTATTGCATTATTATCCTCCATGCCATTTTCATTACCCTTTGCAATCAATCTCTAAGTCTTAAATCCAGGCTGTAATTGGAAGAGTAAAATCAGATGAAAAGATAAATAATGTACACCTAATCAAGGCAGTTTACACGAATAACATAATTAACAAACACTTACATCACGTATCATATCCCCCGTCTTTTCATTAATGAATATTCCATAGCCTCTATGGAATTCCGTTGGTCTTCTAAAGCATTGACCTCCAAAACTCTTTGCACTTTATTGATCAGTCACTTTTTCTTTGCCTTTAGCTAATATCCTTGCTCTTTGAGATGTTAACTGTGATCTTCTAATTGAATTCGATGCTACACTATTAGTGGACCTTAATGTCGCAGGCTGATTTGAAAATAACACCTGATGTTCACGACAACAGATAAGGAAAAAAGAAATGATTAAAGTAGAATTAAAAATTAAGACTAATATTTTTTACTAAACTGTTGGTTATTATTAGAAGACCTTTGTGTTGTAGGCTCACTAGGAGTAGCAACCTATGTTCCATAGTAAACATAATAAGTCAATGGTTAAAGCCACAAACAAGTGATTATTCAAAAATTTGTAATCAAGGCTACAAATAGCTTGAATAACCTGTGGGTTATTATTAGTAGACCTTTATGTAGCAGATTGACTTGGAGTAGCACACTATGTTCAATGATTGATAAAAAAATGCAAACTGTTAAGAACTTAAATAGTTAATTATTCTTGAATTCTAAATAAGACAACATATATTGACAAACCTGTTGGTTTTTATTAGGACAACCAACTTTGTTATGGCCTTCTTGCATGCATATAGAACATGAGACTTTAGACCCTAACCTCGATACTTTACCCACAGCTTTATTGATTTCATGATGTTCCCTGACTCTTTTTTTAATATCTTTAACACTAGTCCTGGGTTTTTTATTAACTTTCTCTCCCACTTGTTCAGCTATAAATTTAGTTGTAGCCAAGGGATTAATGAAAGCTCTATTGCAATTATGTTCAGGATTCAAGGTCTTAACACATAAACCATCTTTTTTACCATCTTTGGAAATATGCACAACAAATGGACACCCGGCAGATCTGCACTTTGCTGTAAGTCTATATCTTTCATTTGGTTTAATTCTTAAAGCCACACCCCTGGCTGCACTATATGTAGCAACTGCTCGCCTTACTTTAATAGCATCATCAAATGGCATCTGTAACATGAAATAAGGATGAGAGGAATTAAAAAGAAATCTTACATTTTTCATGCTCTGCTCAATAATTTCAACATCTGCATCGGGTTCATAAGATGAAACTTGAGAGTCATCTCCATTTTCAGTATCAACTTCCTCTTCTTCATTAGCCTCAATCTCATTTGTGTCATTTTGTACTTGAACATCAATTGCATGCTCACCACTGCCATTAACAGACCTTGTTGCAGGCTCACCATTCTCATCATCTTGAAAATGACGTCCAATAGATGATTGACCCTCACATCTACTATTATATACTTCCTAAATAAAACGAAGCCCATCACCTGCCCTATAAAGTCCTTCACTTTGCTCGCTTGGAGTATCAAAGCCCTAACTTTGCCCTTTAAGACCCCCATATGGTCTTAGTCCATTGCCAGCTCTACTACTCTCACCTGGCCCATTATGCTTGCTACTTATAACGTCACTTAAGTGCGGTAAAGTACCATTGTCATCAAACATATCCTTATACCACCCTCTAAAACTTGATTCCCCGTCTATACCTGTTGTTTCATTACCATGTTGACCTTGTGCATTAGAAGCTTCTGTTGCTATGTCTTCATTCCCAACCTCCTAATGTTGCCAGTCATTGTTAATTTCATGTTCTACAAAATGTGGCACATCCACTAAATGAAGCCCATAGCAATGCACCTCTTTCACATTATCACCATTTCCATTAATAATCCCAGTTATTTTCATAATCCCTTCATCATCACGAATTAAAAACAAGTCATCATCTAAAGTGCCCCCAGGTTTCAATACCCATATTTGATTAATATTCGTATAACCCAACTCTTCAGTATATTTTTTCTTAAGATGAGGGAAAGAAAAATAATCCATATCAAAATTTGTAATCCACTTAATTCCACCATTTACATACTCCATAAGTGGTCCAATCACAAATGTCCCACCATGATGAATGATTAAATCTATAATCGGCATACTAGAAAAAAATAAAAACAGGGAGATCAAAAAATAAAATAACATAACAGTTCAAAAAAAAATTACAGAGCATAATATTATTTAGTTTTCATATTATAAAGTTAACCCAATCCTTGGTAAAATATGGACGAATATAAATACCTCCACACCCATTAATTTTTCTTTCTTTTTTAGTTTTTTATTATTCAAGATATACTATTATACAAGACAATAAAACGCAACATACATGGACCACACCCGCAAATATTTAAATCAATACAGAATAAAAAAATTACCTTTTTGGCAAATACGGTTCAGTACTCCTTTGCATGAAATGGTAACTCCACTTGTCTAGCACCTTTACCTGGCCATTTGAATTTAATTTCTAGTGTATATAAAAGGATGTCAGTTTAAGGTTTAATGCTTTGAGAGATTTTGACGATGAAGGTGGTTGGCTATTGATAAAAGGGAAAGGAAAAAAAATAAAAAGTGTAAATTTAGTGGAAGGTAATAAATGCATGAGTGGGTCATTAGTGAATTTGGTAGTCATTGTTACCACACAATTATTTTTAACTCTTAATAACACTGTTAATGGGTCTCAATTGTGGAGCCCACATTATCTGACTTAGCAAAAATAAATAGTGATTTACATTTCACAAACGGAAGGGGCAATTTGCTCCAAATCTGAAAACACAACGACTCCTTTGGACCAAAAAAGAGTCAAAGTTCCAATGTGAGATATTAGTTAAACCTTAGGGTCCAGTTTGTACCTTATCCCAATATTATTAATCTGCACCAACTCTACCCAATGTTTGCTAACCTCTTATCATGCATCGACCTTCGAGTTTTTTCACTCAAATCAAACCCGCCAGAGTGATCATACAAATTGGCAAGCAGTACATAGAATGCATGATCTGATGGATCTAGCTCAAGACCTCGCCTTGCCACATCTTCTCCAAGAGGCACATTCCTATGGATCCTGCAGGCAGCCAATAGAGTTTTGTAGATCAAAGCATCTGGCTTAAAAGGCATAGTTTCTAAAACATCCATTGCCTCTTCCAACTTGCCAGCTAGGCCAAGGATATTGACCAGGAAGACATAGTGATTCAGTTGTGGTTCTACATCGTGCATTTCCCTCATAGAGTAGAAATACTGGAGACCCAAGTCCAGTAAACCTCCACGACTGCAAGACAACACCAACAAGAATGTAACACTATCAGGTTTGACTCTTGTTAATCTCATATCATCAAATGCGGAGAGCGCAAATGAGATATGCCCATTTGCTGCCAACCCTGATATCAACCCATTCCAGGACACAACATTAGGGTCAGAAATTTCTACAAATGCTTTATGTGCATCATGAACGAGTCCGTACTTGCCATACATGTCTACTAAGCCATTTGCAGCTGAAATGTAAGAGCTTAATCCAAATTTCACATAATAACAGTGAAGTTGCCTTTCGATTTCTATTCTGCCCAAGGCAGCTGCTGCAGAAACGAAGCAGGCAAGGCTAAATCCATCTATCTTTACATCGTCATTGAAAATGTAACCAACTACATCCAATGCAAGTTTGTGATGGCCCATCTGGTTGAATCTTGCAGCAAGAGTTGTGTATGTGATGATATCTCTTTGGTTCATTTCTTTTACTACATTCCACACATCATCTATGCTTCCTGATCCAGCGTAAGCATCCACAAGAGCGTTCCCAACAACAGTATCACTATCAGGCTTAGTCTTGATTATATATCCATATAACTTCGATGTCTGATGTGGATATTTTACTGCACTGCAAGCTTTGAGAATGGTGGACAGGGTAAAAGAGTTTGGTTGCACTCCAACAGCCCTCATCTGCAAGAACGAGTTTAAAGAATCCTGTTGAAAACCAAGTTCAGCAAAACCAGCAATTAAAGATGTCCAGGAGATGACATTAGGTGATTTCATCTCTCTAAACAGTCTTAGTCCTTGTTCAACTGAGCAAGAACATTTCATATACATATCAACAAGTGAATTTCCAACAGGAATATCATACTCCAAGCCAGTCTCAATCACCCTAGAGTGAATCTGCCTTCCTAAATCTAGCGACAAAATTGATGTGCAAACACTCAACATTCTCAAATATGTGAAATTATTTGGCAAGACTCCAGAAATCTTCATATCACGAAAAGCAGCAACAACTTCCCCAAACTTCAGGTTCTGAGCATACCTAGAGATAACAACAGTCCACAGTAATACATCATATTCGGGTGTCAACTTTGCAACTTCAATGGCATCTTCCATCCTCCGCCATCTTGAATACATATCAACAAGGATCATCTTCACTACCAAATTCAGCTCAACTCCCAAAGCCATCATCTGGGTATGAACCAACTTCCCATATTGCAAACCAAGAAAACTAGACGCTGCCAAAATTTTCACAAAAGTGAACTCATTTGGAGGAACCTGACCCTCCATCATATCCATGTAAAGCCGCAAAGCCTGACTCCATTTCCAAGCTTGTACATAAGAAGCAATGACATTCGTCCATGAAACCGTATCACCACTATCCATACAGCTAAAAACCTTACAGGCTTCCTCAGTAGAATCAAACCATGAGTCAATCAATGAACTACCCAAAATTTGGTTATGTTCGAACCCATGCTTAATATAAGAAGCATGAATACATTTCCCATAATTGAATTCTCCTAAAGCAAAACAGGAGCGCAAAATGTTGGAAAAAGTAAATGCATTTGGATATTCATCAGAAAGGGTCATATAATCAAAAACATTGAGAGCTTCCTCGTGTCTCTCACTCTTAACGTAAGCAGAGAGAATCCCTATCCACGATACAACATTTCTGCACGGCATTTCGTCAAAAAATTGGCGTGCATGTTCGAGGCCAAAGCATTTACTATAAAGAGACAGCAAATTGATGTTTAAGTACAAGTGATCTAGGAGACCCAGTTTGATAATTGGGTTGTGAATGCAAACACCCTCTTTCAAAGACTTGGAGTTGCATAAAGAAACAATCTTCGAACAAATGTCTTCGAAACGGTGTCATAGTAGTTTCGTTTTGTTCATTATGGTGGTGATTGCTGTCTTGCATTTCATTGTTTCCTCCCAGCAGCTTCATTAAACAACTTCTACTCTTTTTTTTTTTATCCCATTTAGACTATTTGTTGTTGGTTATGAAGCAGCAATCCTTAGTCCTTACTATTATTATTTGATATATTTAATATGTTCTTTTTAGGAAATTTGATATACTATTTAATATGTTAATCTCTCTAAGGTTCAATATAAAAAATGTGCAATACCAATCCTTACTATAATTATTTGTTGGGGAGCCCATATAATAACACCAAGCTAAAGTTGCTACCAATGATTAGTTATCTTCTTTTTCCTGTTTTTCTTGTTAAAAAAAAATTGCAGACAATATACATTTTTTAAAATATACAAGAAAAAAGTAAAAAAGATTCCATAAAATGTTTGAATATAATGAATTATTGTGGTCGGCCAAGAACATTACTTGGTTGTTGATTGACATTGCCATATAGAAAGGAACATTGCCATGGAAATTTCCTTTCTATATGGCAATGGTATGTAATAGTAATACTAATATGTCCAGTTCATATTAGACCATCCTGGAAATTTTCTTAAGAAAATAAAATAGAAGAAGTCTATTCTTAACTTCCTAAAGGAGAAGGGATTAGAATAAAATCTTAAGGATTCTTACCCACAAAATATAAACAAAGAATCACATTTTGTGCTTTATTCATTTTTTAATACACTTTTCTTCAATTATTGAATCTCCCTATTGTAATAGCATTCAAGCAAAGCATGAATCCCATGCCTGATTCCTTTTCTTAGTTAACAAATGAAAATCTATGTGAATAATCAATTATCCAAATTAAGTTAATGCTTAGATTCACATATTATCAGGTGAAGTTAAATTTGATTATCAATTTTGATGCCCTTACCCTTTTTTCATTTTTAAACTGATTTCATATGCATTTTTTAGTAGACAAAAAATGATTTGTTTTTATTTCTTAAACCAAACATAAATTTCAATATTAACAAAATCAAATTTCTTATGTTAAGTGTGCAAGGTTAAATTTTCATTTCTTAGCTTATTCAGCATTTTTTAGAACAAAAGATAATTTAGCTTTCATTTTATACAAATGTAGAATTAGAAAAAACAATTTGCAACTATGATATAACAAATAAAAAACTGTATCAGATGATCAAATATTAATTTATTAAAATTGTAAAAATTAAATACAACTTCCATCTCAAAAAAAAAAAATACAACTTGTTCAAAAGAAATTAAATACAACGATGAGTTGTCATTAAAATTAAATTATAAATAATTAATTACAAGTTGGAAAGAAGAATTTCATTGGGGATAATGATTAACGTCCCAGTTTGGCACATTCCAATAGGTGTATTATTGTCTTTAATTTAAAATTATTGAGTTTTTTAATACATATTAGTAGATCATCATTTTAGGATGTATAAACATTTTTATTTGTAAATTACGTAAATACCTTTATTGGGATGTCCAATTTGAGATAGTTTCACTGGTTGATTAAAAATATTCATTCGGTAGAACCAGATTTAAATGTTTTACTAATAAGTAAATAAATAATAATAATAATTCTAATAAGTAGACTTGGTTTGTTTAAGTCTT
This sequence comes from Bocquillonia castaneifolia, assembly GCA_948193215.1. Classification (NCBI taxonomy): domain Eukaryota; kingdom Viridiplantae; phylum Streptophyta; class Magnoliopsida; order Malpighiales; family Euphorbiaceae; genus Bocquillonia; species Bocquillonia castaneifolia. The sequence continues at coordinate 10,139 of CANYLF011215695.1, forward strand.
CGCATAGTATTATTATAAGAAGGGGGTCCTTTACAGTTCCATGCCCAATCATATTCTAATTGTATAATACCAATAGCAGTCTCCTCTCATCTTTTCTTTTAGTTGCTGTTTGTTTCTGGAGACTTCTTTTATTTGTTGTCATCTGTAATGGCTTCCGATCTCGAAAAAAGGGCTAAGGAAGCCTTTGTTGACGACCACTTCGAGCTTGCCGCCGAACTCTTAACTCAGGCAATTGATGTAAACCCTAACGCCGCCGAACTTTACGCTGACCGTGCCCAAGCCAACATCAAACTCCGCAATTTCACTGGTTATTGTTATTATTATCATTTCTTTCTTTGATTTAATTTTTTTTTATCTTTACGCTTTATTTACTCTGTTTTCCCCTTAATTTTTGTTTTATTTTTGGTGTTAATTGAATGGATTAGTTGTTAAATGTTATGCTTGTTGAAGATTTGATTTTTGGATTGAGAGCTTCAGTTTTCATTTTATTTAAAATTCAATGATTTTTTATTCATATTATATTTTTTGGTTTAAAAAAATGTTTAATATGTTTTGTGTTATGTTCAGAGGCTGTTGCTGATGCTAACAAAGCAATTGAGTTGGATCCGAAGATGGCTAAAGCTTACTTGCGGAAAGGGTTAGTAGATTTGACTTTGGAGAGTTGGATATTATTTTATTTCAGTTATAACTGTGTTATTTTGATTTTGATTTGAGGATTGATATTTCACTTGTGTATGTGCATCTAGAAGACAGGTTATGTTATTCAATTTTTCATTTAGGGTTTCATCTTGTATGTTAGCATAATTATACATTGTTGATGATTGTGGATTATGTTATTCAATTTTTAATTTTATCCAACTATTGTTATTCAGTCATGTCATGGTGTGAAGGTTTTTTTCCCCTTATCTTTTTAATATAGTAGAATGGTGATGAGTGACAAAAGTTGTTCTTTGCTGCAGGGGTGAAGGTTTTTTTTTTTTCATAACTCACTGTTCATAAACAAAATTCTTTCTTTTCTCTTCTTTTTTTTTTCCCTGGCCTTAATTGCCACCCTGGCCTCCATTCAATTTGTGATTTCTCTCCTCTGTCTTCAGCCTTACATCAGTGCAACCATCAATGCCCTGCCAACAATTTTATAACCTAATAATGTTAGTATTATGGAATCAACGACAAAATTCTTGCTGTACCAGGCCTATCATTGTTGCACCTTGGTATATTAAGCATCTCATAAATCATTTTAGATAACTAGATGTTTTCGTTAGCATATTTTTGTACCTTAAGTGCTAACCTTAGTTCAGTTTGCATTGACTTACACAGTTAAAATTCTACTGGAGCATGCGTGGTATGGTATATGCACTACATTTTGACATGTACCTGAGGGGTAACTAATTTAGTATGAATATTATGTATTATATGTTCAATATCAATAGTTTCTGTGGAAATAATATTTGCTTGACCATAAATATGCTTGTTGCACAGTGAGCTGTTTAATATAACCATATGCAGATGCTATCCTGCCATCACAAACCCGTTATATGCTTCTTGTTTTTATTCTTCTCTCAATTTAGTAATGCATCACATTGTGTTATATAGTGATGCACAACTTCTTGATTCTGTTTAGTAAACAACTCTACATCAATTTTAGTTTTGGATTATTTCTGGTTGCAGCACTGCATGCATGAAGCTTGAAGAGTATCATACAGCTAAGGCAGCCTTAGAGCTTGGCGCTTCTTTGGCCCCAGAAGACACTAGATTCACTAATTTGATCAAAAAATGTGATGAGTGCATTGCAGATGATTCTGCTAATCTGCCAGAGAAACGATCAGAAACTCCAGAAAATGTTATTATGGAAGATGCTCAGCCAATGGATGATCATTCCAGCCAGGTGCCAATAGTAACTCCACCCAAACCAAAATACAGGTTAGTACAATATGTGTTTGTTTTGTCTATGTTGGTCTTGGTCTGGTTATTCTGTGAACATGCCAATGGCATCTTGTTTAACTTTTGAAATTTATGCAAGGGCCTTGTCATCCTGCAGTATCATCGATGCATGCATTCATTGTTGTGCTGTTTTTAGCTTCATACTATTGTTTATAATATCAGAAACTATGGCCATGAACCCACCCACTCAGTTATTTAATTGATATGATGGGTTTGTGCAGGCATGAATTCTACCAGAAGGCTGATGCGGTGGTTGTGACTATATTTGCAAAGGGCTTGCCAACCAGTAGTGTTTCTGTTGACTTTGGTGAACAAATAGTAAGTAGATTAATCGATTGCCTTCTGTCTTTGACTCATTGTTTCTTTTTTTATGGAAGTCTTATTTTGAACTTTTGTTGATTGTATTGCAGTTAAGTGTTAGCATCAATGTTCCTGGTGAAGATGACTACCATTTTCAACCTCGCTTATTTGGGAAGGTATTGCATGAGATTTTTGCTGTTAAGAAATAGTTTTCTTGCAACAACAGAGTAATTATTTGTTAATTATCATTGATTTGTTTGGTGCGAGGAAATATCTTGAATTATTAGATGTAAGGGAAAGGGACTGTGTGGGCATAGGGTGTATTTATACAATATTTGAAATGTTGATTTTCCGTGCTGATTTTTGCAAGCCCTTTTTTCCCCTCTATTGATTTTCAATATTTTTCTGTGGTTTTGAGGGCGCAACTAATTTTTGCCACTTTGGCATGCAACTTCATGGAAACAGATAATACCTGCAGAATGCAAATATAGTGTTTTGTCTACAAAGGTTGAAATTCGACTTGCAAAGGCTGAACCCATACATTGGACATCTCTTGAATTTATCGAGGAAGCAACAGTTCTTCGAAGGGTGAATGAGTCCTCAGGTATTCCAATGTCCTAGTAAAAATTAAAATGAATATTGAATAATAAGAGAAAGTAAAAACACATGTATCATATATTTTTTATGTTCATATTTGAATTATTTTTATATTTATTATTAAAATTGCTTGTACCTGCATCCAAAGTTCAAACAAAAAGCATTTTTTTGTACAGCTACTATCACTAAATAGGAAGTAATTATAAATTGCATGACTCTTAAGTGATGCAACATTTTCTTCCAATAATCATTATAAATGATTCAGGGAAGTTGCTGTCCTAAATTTTATGAATTTCTGAGGGTTGAGGGCCTTTGTTACCCTAGAATTGTGCTAACATTACTGTACCACTGGACAGTTATTTAAACACTAGTGGTTGGGTTATTTTTGTTTATGCTGCATCATCTAGCTAATTTAAATGTTTTATTGGGTAAAACTTGCCTTTTCTGATCAACTCTGTAGGTACTGTGTCAAATAGACCTTCCTATCCTTCCTCAAAACCAAATCATACTGATTGGGACAAACTTGAAGCTGAAGTGAAGAAGGAGGTTGGTTGTAATTTTCATAAATTCTACTGATCGTATTTTGCATTGAAGCTTTAAAAAGAAAAATCCATTTTTCTGAATTTCAGGAGAAAGATGAAAAGCTAGATGGTGATGCAGCTTTGAATAAATTTTTCCGGGAGATATACCAAGATGCTGATGAAGACACAAGAAGGGCCATGAAGAAGTCTTTTGTAAGACATTTTAGCCTTCCTGTTTTGTTTTTCTTTTTGTTGTTTCGGTTGCTGAAAATAAGGAAAATGGTAATCTTTTGACTGCCATCAATGTTTATAACCTGGAAAATGTGTGATGACAAATTAATGACTTATAAAATACCAAAAGGAAGCAACTAAGATATTGCCCGAGGCTATACTGGTTGGACTTGATACTAATATATGGGGGTCTGTGTTTTATAGGTGGAGTCAAATGGGACCGTGCTTTCTACAAACTGGAAAGAAGTTGGGAGTAAGAAGGTGGAAGGAAGTCCTCCTGACGGTATGGAGATGAAGAAATGGGAGTTCTGAGGTGCTGGCTTAGTTGATGAATTTATTGTAACATTCCTCTTCTTTTGCAATTTTGGTTCATGTGTGTGCTCTCCATCTCTCCAGTCAATTCCTGTTGGTTCAAACTTTCGACAGAATAGAACTAGGTCGACATTGTGCCTCTTTGGTTTCAGCAATATTAATGTTACTTAGCATGGACGTAATCATTCATCTTGTGATGTGTATTTCTGAAAACTTTTGACTGCCATGAATGTGGTTGGTTTACTAGCTCTCGTTTTGTCTAATATGTAATGCTCTTCAGTTCAGTGCTTGTAAGTTTGTGATTGCTCTCTTGGTTTACCATTTTTTTTCCATCCAATACGTGACCAGTGTAAGTGTGGCAGAAGTAGTTTTGCAGTTGGCAGTTCAAAATATTGTTTGGATTATTATTTCAAAACCTAGCCATTTGTTGGTTTTTTTTTTTTCAAGAATGTTATTTGCTGAAATTGAAAAGTTGTAGCTTTCCAACTCAATTTGTTAATCACTACTATTTTTAGTCGCTATGTATTTGAGTGATTTGCAACTTTAAGGGCCTGACTTTTCAGCAAGTATGATCTAACCTCTAAGCAAGCAATCCATGAATGATCAAAATGAACTTTATCTCAATTTTACATCTGACGGGTGACCGAGGGCATGGGCCGGAGGCATCCTCACTCGTGGGTGTTGCTTGCTATCTGTCGTAGGGTTCCCCCCTACCTACTTGGTGTCATATAACATGTAAACTCGGATTGTGAATCTATAATACAAGTAGTCCCTTCATATTCATTTTGTGAGCGTGTCCCGTGCTGTGTTCTTGATCTATGCCCTGACGGGATGAATCATCTATTGTGGCTTGCTTAATATTACCACTAATGTGTGCTGATCTTTTGCAGATTCCGTAATTGACCCTTGGCTGGCTTGCTAGATAGCGTTCTAGACAAGCGCCACACGGACCCAATTGAAGGCATTTCACCGGGCCCGTGACACACAACTCCACCCCCCCCCCCCCATGCCAGCCCCCGTCAGCCCCTCCTCCCCACGAATGTATGCTGCCCCACCATGCTCAACGAAAATTTATGAAAACTCTCATGTCGGATATACTCGAACTCGGGGGACTTAACTCGGGTTTGATCGGGGGCTAAACCCGGGTTGGCATTGATGAGGGTTTTATGTTGTCTTGATTTTGAATCTCGAGGGGAACTCGGATGTCGGATATACTTGAGCCCGGGTGGGTCCAACTCGGTTCAACCCGGGTGGGCCCAACCCGGGTTAACCCGGGTCGGGCTAATTCGGGTTTTGTTGGTGAAGTCGGGGTGCAATAAGGGATTTAATCGTGCCTTCTTCCCTACGATTGAAGCTTGATGAGCTGTTGTATATCAAAATTTGGCTCCCGAAGTTACTCATTTCATGGGATGAAGGCTCGGTTGCCTACGTTGGGCTCTATTATCAAAACGCTTGATGCTGAGGTCGTGAGCGAGCTCAAACCTTCGAGTGTGATGATTGGTGGATGTTGCATCGTGACGGCATGGCATTCGGTTGTATTGCCGGATCGTTGTAGCGGAAAGCGGTTTCAATCTCGATGTGTTGAGCTTGGTTGCGATTGATGATGCATATCAGTCGGTTTCCGAGTTAATGTTGAGGTCGTGAACGATCTCTAATCTTTGAGTGTGGTGCTGGTTCGAAGTTGCATTGTGACGGCATTTCATCCGGCTGTATTGCTAGATCATTGTGATGGAAGACGTTTTCAATCTTGATGCCTAAAGTTTGGTCCCGACCGACGATGCAATATCTATCGGTGACCCTTAAATGTTGAGGTTTGGACCGAGCTTTAAGCAGCGGGTGCGATAACGGTTGGAAGTTGCTTTGGGAAGGCATGTCATTTGGTTGTATTTGCTTGAATTGTGTAATGGGAGGCGGTATCAATCTCATTGTGCGGAGTTCAGTCACGATTGATGATGCATATCAGTGGGTTGCGTATTAATGTTGAGGTCGGGACCGATCTCTATTG
>CANYLF011215736.1:0-13201 GCA_948193215.1 Bocquillonia castaneifolia
TTTAGAAAGAAATAAGATGAAGTAGAATGAACACACAAGGGTTTATAGTGGTTCGGACCCAACTTGTCCTACGTCCACTCTCCCAAAGACCTCTTTGGGGCTCCACTAACTATAATAGTGATACAAGGGATTTCAAGGCTATCCCAAACCTTTACAATGAGTTTTACCTAAGGCTAACTCATAAACCCTAGTGTTTCCAAGAGGCTAACATCAAACCTTTACAATGAGTTTTACATATGGCTAACTCATAACCAACTCTAGTGTTTCCAAACTCACAAAGAATTGACACTAGTACAATGGATAACTAATTCACTCAACCCAAGCAACAAATGCTCTAGAGTTTTAGCTACCCAAAACCAAACACCCAATTAATTACAAAAAGATTGAGAAATAGATTTACAAGAGTTTGGCTATTAAAGGAATTAATGCTCTTACTTAAAGACCATTTATGATGGGTATTTATAGCCAAAATACCCAAAACTAGCTGTTAGAAACAACCCCAAGGGTGTCTCTAACATCTAGAAACTTTTACATTAAATGCACTGAAAACTGTCAGGTTGCAGGCGTGGCTTCATCAGTCCTAGGCACGATCTGTGTAACGGTTAGTTTTTTGAGAGACTCCATTGAATGTTACGTGGGTGACATCTCTTACCGCGAGCGTTAAATCACTAGACAGGGGATGCCTCTAAGAAACGGCTAGATGCCTTGATAAGTGGCTCTCTGTTTTTATGAGCGGCTCTCTGTTTGAGCAAACTGTATGTGCGAAAGAAGATACCCTTAGAGAGAGCGGCTTGATTGCTTCCAGAGCGGTTTCTTCTTTGATCAGACCGCGGGTGATTTTAGTGATACCATTGAACGGCGGCTTGATTTCATTTGAGAAGTGGCTTCTCTCGGATTAAATCGTGGAAGCGATTTAATCCATCGTGGATGCGACATCGAACTTTCTGAAAGGGGATCTCTGTTTTTGAAATCATGGGTGAGACCTGGAATGTCGCGGGCGCGACCTCGAAGTGTACAAAAGCCTTCTAAGATTTCACCAAAAAGTCTGGGCATGATTTCCTTTTCGCGGATGAACTATGTCGCTTGTCGCAAGGGCGATTTTCACACTTTGGCCGCGATATATAGCCACAGGCACGACTCCCCTATGTCGCGGGCATGGTTTGATGGAGTCATTCAAAACTAGTTTGTTTGAAAACCTACACACTTAGGAACTTTGTTAGACAAAGATAAAGGGTTGTTAAACTCAAAATAAGATGGATTGTTGCCACTAAAGCCAACATAATCTATTAAGCCAGATTGCCTCTTATGTTGCAGCTGAAAGTACCCCAAATTTAGCTTCCACTATCGACAATGCAACTCAAGTTTGTTTCTTGGTACTCCAAGATATGGCTCCATTACCAAATAAAAAATCAAGGCCAGATGTAGACTTCCTCTCATCTACATCTCCAGCCTAAATGACATTAATATATCCTCTAATTTGTAGAATTTGACTTGATAACATAAACTGAAGTTTACTATGCCTTTTAAGTATCTCAAGATCCTTTTAACCACTTTCCAGTGTGCTTTACTAGACTGGATTGATATCTACTTACCATCCCAATGACATAGTAGATACCAGGTCTTGTACACAACATTGCATACATCAGACTTCCAACAACATTAGCATATGGAACATTCTTCATATGTTCCACTTCTCGTGGTGTCTGGGGACTAAGAGCTTTAGACAGGTGATGATCTTTAGCAATAGGAGTCCTTATGGGTTTGCAATTCTTCATATTAAATTGTTCATAAACTTTATTGATGTAACTCTTTTAAGAAAGACACAATAACCTACTTGCACGATCTCTTGAAATGTTAACTTTAAGAATACATGTTGCATCACCCATATCTTTCATTTCAAAATTGGTTGACAACCAACTTTTGATCTCATTCACAAAGTCTAGGTTGTTTCCAGCTATTAGTATGTTATCTACATGCAAAGTGATTAAGATAAAATTATCACCAGAGCATTTAATGTAATTGCAATGGTCCTTGTTTATCATTGTAAAACCATATAAAATGATTTTGTTATGAAAACGAATGTACCATTACCTTAAAGACTGTTTAAGGTCGTAAATTGACTAATTCAATTTGTAAACTTTTTGCTCTTTTCCTTTATGAACAAAACCTACAAGTTGTTGTATGTAGATTTCTTTATCTAATTCTCCATTAAGAAAAGCTATCTTTACGTCCATTTGATGTAGCTCTATATCCAAACTTGCCACCATAGCTAGAATCAATCTAATCGATGTAAAATGTACAACAGAAGAAAAAAGTCTCTTCATAGTCAATCCCTTCCTGTTTCGTGTACCCCTTTGCTATAAAGTGGGCTTTGTACCTTTCGATACTTCCATCAGTCTTATGCTTGATTTTGAGAATCCACTTATTCCTAATAGCCTTTCGTCCTTGATGAAGGTCAACAAGTTCCCAAACTTTATTGAATCCCATGTACGCTATCTCTTCTTCCATTACATTAATCCATTTATCCTTGGCTGGGCATGACATAGCCTACTTGAAATTTCTTGGCTCTTCATCATCAAGTAGGTCAACTAAAAGGGTTTTAGTCACATCATCATTTGTTCTATAGTGCGATGTTGTTTTTGTCTTAGATCTATGCAAATCTGAATCTTGATAAACATATCTCATATATTCATCACAATAAGATATATTCCTACTGGAGTCAGGTATTATACTCCCACTGAAGTCAGGATTTGGATTTTGATCATTTAGATTGTGAGGATCAAGAAACTGATTTTCTTCTTCCTCTTGTAAAATTCATCCATATCTTGAGTTTTATAAAAAGTATAATCTTGGCCTACATCACCTAGCTTAGGAAATTCATTCTCTAAGAATGGGATGTCTCATGATCATATTCTGTCGTGGTGCTATTTTTCTATTCATCCATAAATACGTATCATTTTGACATATCAGAGTAACTTATAAAGACACTCTTTCTACCTCTTGGACCTAATTTTCCATACTTGCTAGAGGTATCATGGGTGATAGCAACATAACCCCAAGGTTGTAACTGGCTTAAATCGGGTTTCCAATTATTCCACAACTCATAAGGTGTGGATTTGATAGACTTAGAGGGGACACGATTAAGAACATAAACAGCAGTTAGCAAAGTATCTCCATAAAAGGAAATTGGCAAATTTGCTTGTGCCATCATCGATCTAATCATGTCAAGAAGAGTTTTATTTCTTCTTTCTACAACACTACTTTGTTGAGGAGTATAGTGTATGGACAACTGATGTTCGATACCCTTTTCATCATATAAAGATTTGAATTCATTGGATAGATATTCACAACCATAGTCGATTCTCAAAGCTTTTATCATTCTAACTAGTTGATTTTCAAATAAGTTCATAAATGTCTTAGAGCAACTCAAAGCTTTAGATTTATGGGAAATCAAATAGATATGACCGAACCTTGTATATTCATCAATGAAAGTGATAAAATAATAGGCCCTATGCCTTTCCCTTATATTTAATGGACCACACATGTCAGAATGAATTAATTGTAAATGATACTCAGCTTTTGTGCCTTTTTCGAATGGTTTTCTTGTTTGTTTTCGTTTTAGGCAATGCGCACAAGTAGGTAAATTGACTCGTTCAAAATTACCTAATAAATCAGCTTTGGCTAATTGACTCATTCGATTTTGCCCAAAATTAATAACTTAAATGAATTCGTCTTTCGATTGCATCCTCCTTGCATTGAAATAATTTAATTATAAAGTATCTGAACTTAATTTTAATTATAAAATTTATTAAAATTTTGAGATATTCCATTTTAATCTGTGATGGACTATTCAATTTTATTAATGTTGATGTGAATTGAATATGATTAATGTTGTTCGAATGGTTGAGGTTTTGAATAAGTTTAATTTTGATAATAAAATGGTGTATGAGTTGAATATGAAGACACACACACACACACACACACACACACATGTTTTTATATTCAATTCATCACACCATTTGACTTTCATATAATTGAAGTTATTTGAAGCCTCAACAATTCGAACAACATTAATCATATTCAATTCAATTCACATCAACATTAATAAAATGGAATAGTCTGTTGCAGATTCCATCGCATATTCAAAAAAAAAAAGCTAATTTGGCTCGTGGTTGAAAAGAATTTGCATAGAAAATTAAGTTGAAAATTGGTGATGTTTGTGGCTTTGAATTGATTGATTGGACCAACTTTCAATCAGTTCAAAGGCACAAACATCACCAATTTTCAATTTTTTTTCTGCATAAATTCTTTCCAACCACGAGCCAAATTAGCTGATTTTTTTTAAAATCTGTGACAGAATCTACGACGGACTAGTCCGTAGTAGTATTTTTGCTACGAACTAGTTCGTCGCAGATTCTATTGCAGGCTTGGTCTCAAAGTTTTGAAATTTCTGCTACCAAGCATGTTCCATCGCAAACTCCATAGCAAAATCTACGACAGAGACAACTATTCTATTGCAGACAGTATACGTCAAGGAATTTGCAGATGGACTTTGTCCGTCACAGATTAGTTTTTGCAACGAAAATTTAGTGTTCTGCAGGCTAAGTCCATCTCAAATTACCTATTTTTTGGTAGTGACTTCTTCTTCATGTCGTAGACTAAGTCCACATAATGGTTCGCCGCACGCTTGAAGAAAAGCATGCTTCACAGCCTCCTTGCTCTCCACCCACCTATATAACTTCTGCAAAACAAAAATAAAAAAAAAACTTAATTAGTTGTTAATTTGCGTTATATGATAGAAACAAATTATACATATATTAATAATATTTTGTGAAGTAAATATGAAGTAAATAGCTTACCCTGAACTCTCTCCAAAGCATTTGTTGATCATCTACTGTTAAGGACTTCCAGGAAATGCCATAAGGCTTGAAACCCTTCTTGAAAATCTCGACATGGAGACAATCCTAGAAAACTTCAGTCTATCCCTGTAATAAGTGAAAACACATATATATATTAGATTGTATCATTATATAGTAATTAATATAAATCAAATTTATAATGAAATTATTGTAATTAATAAGGAATTAAAGAAAAAAGTACCTCTGTTTTTCGTTCCGCACTCTATACAACGGAAGGGTAAGATTGTCACATGTCTCTAGAGAGGGAGGGTCGTGAATATGCTCCTGCTATGCTCATGCTCTTGATCTTGCTCTTAAGTGAGAGGCACCTCATCTGTAGTCTAAGGCACCTCCTCTACAGTCTGAGGCACCTCCTCCTTATCTCTCAACTATGGGTCCCCCTCCATCCCACCAGAACGATGGAGTCATAATTAACATTTTTTCATTCTTTTAATTTTTATATTAATAAATTTCAATTTATATACATTATTCATCAACGCCAATTCAAATTTTACCATTCAGTGCAGGGACGCTGCAAACGAATTCAAAATTAAATTCAAATGACTTTGTGTATTCATTGCAAGGAAGATACAAAATGAATATCATTTATAATAATTTTAAATGTTATAATTGTAAAATTTATTATTCAAAAGCGCTTCAAATTATTTTTTATTCAATGCAAGGACGATGCAATTGAACGCAAAAATTAATTCAAGTGACTTAGTGATTCGATACAAGGAAGATGCAATGAATTTCGCTTTTATTAATTTTAAATGTTATAACTGCTAATTTTACAGTTCTAATGAGCATCAATTTTTAAAATTTGATGCAATTGAATATGAAAATAAATAAAAATGACTTTATTGATTCGCTGTAAGGAATATGCAAACAAAATCGGATAAATTTATTTTTTAAACGTATTATATTTTATTAATTTTAACGATACAATTGAAACCCAGATTCAATTCAGTTCATTGTATGAACCTACAGTCTTTGATCTCTAATCTATTTCTAAATCCAATGAAAATTCTACCAAATATTTGGCAGAGTTTCACCTATAATTGTTCAAATCTCCCCAATAAATGGGGTCGTTCCTGTAATTAAAACACACTTATATCCAATCACGATGTTGGGCCTACCACAAATTACCCAGACTTTAAACTTCATAACCTAAATCTACCAGCACATGAAAATTAAAAATTCCATAACCGATATCGACCAACACATGCAAATTACAAATTGCACAACCTCATTTCACTACTACATGTAATTCAACAAATTCTAAAACCTATCACAAGCAAACAATGCCATCATTTTTACAAACATGTGTGTGTGTGTGTGTCTATATATATATATATATAGCAACATAAGTAAATAAATAATTAATTTATCATTATTCCTGTAGACACCTAAATTTTGAATGCAGGAATGCATGGGGAAGCAGCTCAGAGTCCCCAATGATGATCACTTAAGGTCACAAGGTGGAAGTAGAGTGATATGGCTTTCATTTTAATCATGTGATGTTTTGAAATGGATTTCAGATTTGAAAGAGCATTATTTTGAGCCAAAAAATCATTTTAAACTAAAATCGTGCATTGTTTTCATCATATCTTTTCATACGAGCCTCAAAATGGCTTGAAACCTATATTGATAGAAAAACTGGCCATTTTGCACGTTTTCTTTTGTCACTGATACAATTTTTCTAATTCTGACATTTAGGGCTCCAAAATGGACTTAGAACATCTGCTGCCATATTTATGGGCTTAGTATGTTGTTTGGGCCTAGATTATGGTTTTAAAAGTTGGAATAGGCTTCATATTTCATCCAAATCTTATGGGCTACTTTCTTAATTAAATAATTGAGCTCTTTTGGGCTTAAGGTTAGTTAAGGCCCAAGTCCATTTCTCTTTTTAAACTTACATGAGATTATTTTTAATTTGAAATTCAAGCATATGATTTGTATCAATCGTTCTTTCAAATTTCAAATCAATTAACAGAAGATTTGATTGCATCAATCTCCATTTTAAAATTCAAAACCTCCTACTTAATTTCTAACCAATGACACAGAGTCACTGCCTATAAAAGATACACTCATTTTCTTCTACAGATGTTGGCGATTTTGGAGAGAGTTTACTGGTTTTACGCAATTGAGAGAAAAAGCTTCTGTAAGTATTTTAAGAGAGAGAAAAGAATAATAAAAAACAAAATAAATGAACAGTACATGATTATAAACAGTCAAAAGCCAATCAGCTCCAACACTGAGGGAAATCAAGCCTTCCTGTAGTCAAATTCAATTTATTACTTAAATTGAAGTGCAGTCTGTTAGATCTGGAATTCTGCAAATATTCATTGTAAGTGCCTTAGATCCTTTTTATAGTTAATTTTTTTATTGTTTTCATGAAATTTTTGTGATTTCCATTAATCATATGCATTGAAATATCCATCTGCTCTATTTTGTTGTCAAAATTGTTTTGAACGTACGTACTGCATCTTTTACATTTTTCATTTGACTTTTGTTTTAATGATTCTAAACATGTTTAAATGTTAGATTTATTCAATTAAAGAGTTTTAATGCATGATTGTATGGTTATTAATGATTGTTTTTCAATTCTACCTGTTTTACTGCATAAGTACGTGATTTTTTAGATTTCTTGTTTTTTATGATTTTGATTCTAAAAGTTGTTTTCATTTATGTTTTATGTTGTTTCTAATTGATTCTAACATGTTTTAATCAGAATCAAAAGCATTTGAGTTGATTTTAATTATTTTCTAAAAATCACAGTAGTCTGCACGTTTATTTCAATTTCAATTGAAATCCACTGTAGATTCTTTAATATGCTATGATTTGTAGTTTTATTATTCTAAAAAATGTTTTATGGCATTAAAATGATTTCTAAAATGATTTTGTGCATTATAATTGATTTCAGTAGATTTCCATATGAGTCAGTAAGTTGTGTGTTATTGCATTTGATGTATGTTTACTGTAAGTTAATGGCATGTTGCATATAGTTGATTTACATGTTTTAATGTTGTTTTTCAATGTTTTGGAGTTGTTTTAAGGTTTTTTTGACTGTTTAAATATGATTTGAATGGTTTGAGAGCTTGTTTCATAGTTTTCATAAGATTATGCATTGTGTGCTTACTATGAATGTCAATTTCATGCCATGTGATGTTTAGATGCATGCTGGGTTGGGTTGTGCCATATAGACACTTATTTTAGGTTGTTTGCATCATGCATTGATGTTTTGGTTGAGTTTTCCATCAATTTTTGAGGTTTAGTAAGCCCAAAAGTTGCATTTTTTTGCATTTTCTATCGTTCCCTGTGCATGTATGTGGCAACGCCACTATTTGGGGTGGGTTGAGCTAGAATGCCACTGCTAAGAGTGGCATTGAGTCTCAATGCTACTTCCAAGAGTGGCATTGTGTGTCTTCAGTGGCAAAGAGTGGCGTTGCTTCTTGGCAAGGTTCCCCTAGTGTTCTACAACTTCTGTGCATAAAAATTTCACGTGGATTATGGCTAAAAGGTAAGTAATCTAACCTTCTTTGGTAAGAATTAGGGGAAATATGCTTGAAATGAACCTAATAAAGCAATTTGGTAAATCTTAGGTTAAAATGGTAGCAACCTAGGCTGGTTGATATGTTCGTGGTATGTGCTTTGACCCTTTCCATGTAATTAGGATTAACTATTGTTTGGTAATGTAAAATCAATCCTTGTTTGTATAGAAACTCACTTATGCATGCTTTATATGTTGTAAAATGTAAGAATGTATAGTTGTGTGTTTTACTTGCTTTAAGTAGTGGAAATTAAGGTAGATATAATCCTATGAGTTGCTTATAACGAATCATGCCTTAAGAATGCACAAGTCCAATCTTGGAATCTATGTTGTTTTTGGTGTCTTATGCATTCTTAAGGGAATCGAGACGCTCACCAATTTCTTTTTCCGATGCCTATTCGGGTGGCGACTCACACTATTAGCTCCCGTATGCTAAATGCACAGTGCCGTAATCGTCGCATAACTTGGATCACTGAGGTAACCCCTCATTATCCACATTTCCTATAATAGTTACTTATATAAAAAAAACAAGCATATTACATTTTTATGAAATCTACATAATCATATAAATAAATTATTTGTATGGATTTTCTATTAATTTTCATATAATTATTTTTGAATTCAAAATGTTAAAAATACTTACTTGATACTCCAAGTAAGAAAATAATCAAAACTCTTTCACATCCTCTAGCCGAATCAACATAATCAACACTACGAACTCGATCCTCCAATGAAATATATATTATCAACCTACACAAATTTAACAAATTAGTATAAACCTTTTAATTAATTAACTAACTAAAATTCTTCAAAATTTATAATTTATTATAAATT
Organism: Bocquillonia castaneifolia; assembly: GCA_948193215.1. Taxonomy (NCBI): domain Eukaryota; kingdom Viridiplantae; phylum Streptophyta; class Magnoliopsida; order Malpighiales; family Euphorbiaceae; genus Bocquillonia; species Bocquillonia castaneifolia. The sequence continues at coordinate 9,286 of CANYLF011215736.1, forward strand.
AGAAATGGCTAAACTAAAGTAATAAATAAAAATACAACTTACTTCAATATCGAACGGAACAAAATAATCCAATATCCGCAATCCAAAAATGAAAATAAATCAAAACAACCTACACAATTTACAATATATATTCAAAAATTATGTACTATACCGAAATGGGAAAAAAATAGAAAATATTAAGCTTTAAGATAGTAAAAGGAAAAAAATATAGGGAGAAATTATTATTTGAATATTTGGTTACCCAAAGAAAATAGAAGCAATGAATGTGAAAAAGGTTGGGGAGCAGTTTTAATAAGAAAACCAGAAAAATTCTCTCTAAAAACTTCAGAAGAAATTTGTAGGTACAGTAGTGGCAAATATATAGAAAAAGGAATTAGTAGTTTAGATTATGAAATATTGGCAATAACAAATGCAATTAAAAGTTTTCAGCTATATTTATTAAATAAAAAAGAAACATTAATAAGAACAGATTGTGAAGCTATAGTGAAATATTTTAAGACAGAAAAAGAAAATAATAAAAGGGTAATAAATAGATGGGTAAATTTTAAAAATGAAATATTAAATACAGGCATAAAAGTAGTATTTGAACACATAAAGGGTGATAAAAATCAATTTGCAGATTTTCTCAGTAGGATATCAATTAATGTAGTTTAAATTGTTTTGAAGATTAAATCAAAAGACAGATGAATCATACACAATAGCCAAGATTTTATCCACAGTATGGACCTAAGTGTCCTCACACACAACGAAGTATATAGGGTAATCAACAGTACAATGCATCTAGTCCACAGAATCATCAACAGTCTTTTGTTCATCCAAATAATTTTTACCATAACCATTTAGAACAGTATAATTACCGAGCACGAGCACCCTTTATTCCTCAAGAATTTCATTTCAACCCATCTTTTTCAAAAAATCAAAATTTTTCTACACAACCAGTCAAGACAGAAAATAATAACAGTTCATCATATCTTCCTCCAGAATTACCATCATCATCTAAACAGGTAATTATTGAAAGAAAATCATCTCCACATGATACATCACCAGTAAGAATAGAATGTACTGACATTTCATCATTAATAGATATTAATAATAACTTTAAAGATTCTAAAAATATTAATAATATTTTTGAGAATTCAGATTATACTTATTTTAATTTTGGAAATATTAAATTAATGACTAGTTGGGTTCCAAACAAAAAATATAAAAGTTTTAATCCAATAGAAAAATTTCAACAGTGTATCTTAGACAATTTGTGGAATATGGATTTAAAATCCAACCATATGTTTTAAATTGTTTATCTTATTATTTTACAGAAATTGGAAATAGACTATTTTTGAAATTTAACTATTTTGTAGTATACAGAGGATTAAAGACAGAAATTTTTAAAACTTAGGAAGATGCAAAACTTTCTCTTATGAATGTTGATGAAAAACCTGGTTTTAAATGTTTTTATGATTTAGCAGCAGCAAAACAATTTGCTTACAGTAGATTAGGGAGTGGATATTATGGAGCAGAATCTGTAGATATTATGGAATTTTAATTTCAAGCAGCTTCAATTGAATTAAACACCAATAGAGAATACATTACATTGGAGAGTCTTAGAAATAAGAAAGTAAATACTTGGAGATATAAGATTACAATAGAAAGAGTTTTAGAAGTATAGAAACATCTTCTACAGAGATTAAAGTCTAAAGATCCTATTAGAGGAGTTATGATTAAATCAGTAGAATTATATAAAAGTCCTAAAGAAAGACGAACATGTAGATAGACACAATATTGTCAAAAGATAGATGAAAAATAATTAGACTGTCCTTGTCAACTTAATTGTATATTTTTTAAGAGTTGAAGATTTCAAAAGTTTAACTCATACACAGGGAATAAAATACAATAGTTTTAGTACTACAGATGGGAGTTTACAGTTTTGTTTGGAGACAGGAATTCTCAACAAAGTTTTAATTTCTTCAGTAGAACAATCAAATAGTTTTGCAGATCCAGTAGGGAAGTGTATTAGGTATATATTTGAGACAACAAATCTTCACTGGTTACTCATGGAGACAGAGGTAACATTATTAGAACTAGAGACAGAACCACCTACACCCAGTTATTATCACATTTATTTTTCAATACCACAAGAAATTTTTGAAATCCCAAAAGAAATAACAGAGCCATGGGAGTTTCCTTTATATCTTTATGAGCAAATGAAAAGATACAAAGGATTTATCCAGTCATAAGATTTTGTCATTAATCTTAAAGAAGAGTATCATCTTGTTCATCAGACAGAGTTTGTGAAGATCTTTTTATCACAAGATTCTTGAGATACTATACAGCACATACCTTTCAACATCCTTACACATAATCTAGAATATAGAAAACACACATATGATTACGAAGAAAATAGAAAAAATTTAGAAGATGTAAAAGAATAAAGTATTACCAGCATTTTACAGCTCAGCGGTATCTCCCAAGGCCCAAGCTACTTTAAAGTCTTCATCAACTTTAGACAAAGCAATATACGGTTGTCTTCCTCAGCTTTTTGTCAGAGTTATCTTCATCAACTTTAAAACAGAATATATTCTCCAGGACCACTAGACAGCTCACAACAGCATCTACGCAATCTTACCTCTTCAAGCAGCAATCTTATCTTCTTATCCACATCTTTTCTCTTTCTTTGTACATCGTTTATTTTGTATAAATAGCCTCCTTGTATCATAAGTAGAAGCATCTCTGAACAAAAACTTAAGTTGCCTTTGTATAGGAACCTCCTAAGCATACTTCAGACATTAGCTTACAAACTGCCTATTTCTATTTATAAGTTATTTTCTTTCTATTCATATATCGTGTGTAATTAAAATCTAGTATGGAGTAGTTTTCCATAAGTAGAACTGTATTAGACATTATTATGATTAAATAAACAAGTACTTATTTCATATGTTCATCTTCTTTTCTTTTCTTTAAGTAATTTTTCAATTATTCTTATAAATATTATTTATAGAATCTTTTCTTATACTCTTCTTATAGTTCTAATATCTCAAAGGTACCAACAGTCCATGTAGTACCGTTTTCTTCAGCCTTATTCTAATTGTTGTTTGCTGTTATTGGGAAGATTGGTGAGGTTCTAAAAAATTCTTTGAGATATCCAAGAATTATAATAGAAGTTATAAAACTTGATTGTATTAATAATATTTATATTAATTATTTTACAAATTAAATAGAGAGAAGGAAAATGATAACATATGAAATAGTTAAGTGTTTATTCTAATTATAATTCTATATGTCAAAATACAGTTCTAGGAATTTCTCATAAAGTTTAAATCTCAGTCTCATTTTGATTTATCATAATACTGTTTACACATGGTTCTTAACAATAATATTCCTTTAGTAATCTTAAATATTAAAAACATAGATTTCACAGATTCATAGTAGCTTTCCCAACTAAGCACATTAATAACAGTAGAAATATGTGATATAAATATTGATCATAATAAGCTACATACAAAAAACACAGAAGTAGACTGTGACTTATCTAGAAATCCAATAACAGGCTCACAAGCTAGATAGATACAACTTTTAAAAGTTATTCAAGAAATAGTTAGATTTTGGGATAATATGTACTATTTAGACAGATATCCTTATCATCAAATACCAAAAAGCTTTGAACAGTTTCATTTTATCCCATAAGTAATAGTAACAGTAATTCTAGATTTAATTTATCAATAAAAAACGTTTTAGAATCCATTAGACTTATAGACTTATCTAATTCAGACATTAGATCAATTTATCTAATTTATCCCTATAATTTTTCCCTTTTACTAACTAAAAAACCTAATATTTTTTTCTATTTGTTATAGTAATTAATTTCTAAATGTATTTTGGAATTTGTTATCAATTTAAATTAATTATGTGAAATATGATC
>CANYLF011216390.1:0-10353 GCA_948193215.1 Bocquillonia castaneifolia
GGGCATTAATCATTGAATATAATATTTCTCTCAGTAATTAATCACTGAATATAATATTTCTCTCAGTAAATTCAATGGGCAATCCTGGATGATCACCCTCCATGGTCAATCCCGATCGCCCTCCCATAGAGTGGATACGCCACTGCTTCTAACATTTCTGTCATCCGGAAACTTATTTAGGTGATATAAAAACAGCCCTTTCAAAGAAGTGGGGAAAATATCTGGAATTCTAATTCTAAAAGGTTAATGGTACGTGGATTTGAAAGCATTATTATTTTGTGTTTAAGAAAAAGCATTTTTATTTATTTTTTTTAAAGTTGGGAGAGGGTCGACTAAGCTATATACCAGTATACCTTGAACATTGAAAGACTTGGTTGCATATTATTAGTTGAAGTATAAATTGGTCAGCTGGCTATTGGACTTCTGGCAGGAATAATTCCAGTTTCTTTTGTTATTTGTGTAGATGTTTGGCTTACAAAGTGCAACTTGTTCTAAGCACGCCCAACAACCATACTGGAATCTTGCACTTCCCCAAAATTAAATCAGTTACCATTGTAAACGAGTTAGGAAGATCAACTCGAATAAAATTTAAGATCCACTCAAAAAACTGCTTAATTGATTTAATTTTATTTCTTTTGAGTCCTATCTCCTAAACTTACAGTGCTTAAATAGTGATGCTTAATTGCATTCCTTCATTCATTTTCCTCTTACAATTTTTATTTTAAAATTTCATCCAACTCTAAGGGCCAGTAGTAATTTTTCATCGATCATGTTTTGACTTAGGTGGCCGGCATTGGACTGTATTTCACATTGGTTACATCCGGCTTATTTACACCAACGGTTGGATGAATATAATGTAGTTGTTAGTTCTTTACATTTAGGTATATGAGATTTAAAAATTAATCCATACTTAGGTATGTGAGTTTAAAAATTAATCCATATCCAACTGTTGAATGTAATACACTCGGAGTAGGTAAGAAAAAACAATGATAAAAAAATTTTCAAAAAAGACAAAATATTCCATACTAAAGCATGTTTTGACCATTAAACTCTCACCTTCTGATTTCTAATAAAAATATATTTTTTTTATCTTTTAGTACCCCAAATAATTAAGAAATTCAGATAATTAAATCCATGCATACATAAAATATATACTACATGATTAAGCTGTATTTGTGGAGTTTGATACCATCATCTCATCTAGGTAACCTAATTGGTTGTTCATCAAAATTCTAAATGATTCCTCATGGCATGCCATATAAAGTTGCAAATAATAAGGATGTTCTGACCAATATAAATAATTGGTTGGATACCTATATCTAAATATCCTGAAGTTGGTCCAATGGTCATCCACTTGAGCATTCATTTTAAACTAATTATATATGACTCTGCAAATATTTCACAATAAAATTAAAAGAGAACTCGAAGAAAAAAAAGAAAATTCTCATCATATATATTCTCATAAGTGACAGAGTTAAGATTTTTTTTTCAAGGGGCCGACTCTAAAATATGTTATACCAACAATTATATGTCATAATTTATATAAATAAGTAATATATATATATATATATATATAAACTTAGGTTGTCAAGATCAAAATATACTAAAAATTTGAATTTTTTTTTTTATGAAGTTAGGGGGCATGGCCCCTCCCGACTCTAACTCCATCATTGATTCTCATCATATTCATTTGGGTGATTTTCATAATTAAATGCGTGTAATGCCAAAGTTCCCTCGATGCTCACCATGTATATGATACGCGTTTATAGCTTAGGACGCAACGCAACGGCAGCCGCCGCCTTACATCAAATTTTAATTTACAAGCCAAAAATAATTATTCCTACTCATAAACAACTCATGCTCCTTCATTTTGTATACTTCCATTCCTTAATTATATCAATATGCTAAACTATTCACATTATGACATTAACTATGAAACTTAATGAATGAATCTCGTGTTATATTTTATTAATGTAGTAATATAATATATGTTGACTTGATAATGCAATGTGTATATATATTATCATTCTGCTTAAAAATTCAGCAATGACAATGCCATTTTTAATAATAATAATAATAATATATTATTATTATTATTATTATTATTAAAAAAATTATTAAAATGATACATCAAAAGTATTTCCGCTTTAAAAATTCAGCAATGATAAAACCATTTTTAATGATAATACAATCATTATAAAAAGGATTTACTCCTGGTAATTATTATGATATATACTTCATCAAAATTATTATAATTCCCCAGTGGGTAATATGCATATTTGTATAGAAAGAAAACAATAAATTTCACTATAATACAATAAACATTATTAATTCATGATTCTATATATATATTATGTATATATAATCTACACATATAGAAGCAAGCTAAAAACCATACAAATGGCAATCTCTCTAAGCTCAACCTTACCAAGTTCCAATCACTTTCTTCCTCATCAAAAAAACCCTAAAAAGGGGTTTAATTATTCATGCAGAGCCACCATTGAAACCAACAACTTGTACAAGGTTTTATCATTGAGCCCTAAAGAAGCAACACAGGAAAAGATAAAGAAAGCATATAGAAACATGGCTTTGAGATATCATCCAGATGTTTGTCCTTCAATGAATAAAGAAGAGTGTACAAAGATGTTTCTTCAAGTGCAAAAGGCTTATAAGACATTATCAGATCCTGTGTTACGTGAAGAATATGATAATGGTTTATTGTTGGTGGGATTAATGACTAGAGGTTTTAGGGCTAATTCATTTGATGGTTCTTTAATGGCAACAAGAAATAGATGGAGAGATCAGCTTCATGATTTGAAGATAAGGTCTACTCACCGTATGTCTCAAAAGGAGCGTTCTTCTTGGGCTACTAGGATGAGATTGAAGACTCAAAAACACAACAATATATGACTAAACAGTAATTAACTGGGTTTAATTACTAATTTTTTTCCCTAATATATTCTTTTCTATAATTAGATTGAGTTCGTTTTCAATTTCTGTGGAAGATTATAGGATATAGTGGTGGATCGTATCTAAATCTTCTGTGGAACTTACATATGAATTACACAATTATAATTGTGTAGGTCCATTTCATCGTAATGAAGTGGTCTCACAGCAATAATTACCATGTTCTACCTAGCTTGATTAATTTGAATACCAAGTTGCCTGGCTAGTTTCATAATTATGTATTTCATCTAATTCATTTTTAGTTTAATGAATAAATTATTTCAAAGCATTGCTTGCTCTCCAAACTTAAACAGCATTTTGTCAGCTCTTTCACATATTATTAATTGATCTTAATTTTTTTTAATCTAGATTTCCATTCGGATGCTATTGCATAAAATTGGAGATGTGTGCTTCATCACTACTTATGTACATAAGTTAAGGTATAAGGTATTTTAGAATATAAGGGCTGTATATAATCCTATTGAAATCTTGATGTGTCTTCATTAATATCTCTGAAATATTATTGATTGAGTGTCAGTGTTCTCCATACCAACTCTGTTGGTCTATCGTCTTGTACCGGGTCTCTGGTAATAGAACTCTGCAAGACAAAGGAGTGTTTAGAGCACGATGGGACTGGGTGGTTCCGTTGGCACTCCTGTAGTAAAGTTAGAGAATAATGAAAGAAGAATAGAAATAGATGGTTTAAGGTTTTAGAAAGAATGGAATTACCTATTTTCAAAAAAAAAAAAAAATGAAAGAATAGAATTACTTCTTCTCAGCGGTGTATTTTTTCTTATATATTATGTCCAAGGAATTTAGGATTTCAAAGGGCACGCGTGCGGGTGTAATGCGTGTCCCCAAATCCTCAAACTTTTAAAGATGCTCGTAAAGTGGGCTTTGGACCTGGAGACCGGATCTCATCCAGGCCCAATATATATCAATCCATCGATTATTATTCTTTTCGTTTAGGGTTTATTATGTTTCCATGAACTTACCTCAATTTATTATTTGTCCTATTTTGGCCCAATTTTTAGAATTAGAAATTAGTTTGAGCTTTTGAATGATAGATCAATAAATAATCATGATGGTACAAATTTGTCCCTACAACAAGTTTTCAATAAAATTTTAATACAAATTAGGTGGTAGAAACTTTTAATTTACAAAAATCAATGTCCACATATTTTCAAGGGACAAATCAAAAATCGTATGGGTTAATGAGAAAAACATATCAATTCATGGACAACATATATTTGGTCAAAACGATCTTGGAAGATCATTTTGACCAAAAAAAGTCTAAATGGGAGAATCAAAAACCAGAAAAGAAAAAAAAGAAGATACATACATATATTGACTCAAAAATTACTCCCCCTCTTTTAAAAAAGAAAAATTCATTGCCGAATGGATTAAGAAATTAAGAAATATAATTGTTAGAATCATAAAACTTTCTTAATATACCTTTCAGTATTTGTTGGTTTTGAAAGATATGCTCCTCATTTCATTTTAGTCAGTTTTTTTCTTTATTACATAAATTAAGTGCATTAAATCCTAAAATAAATGCATCAAATGATATCGTACCTTTTATTTATTTTTTATTTTTAATATGGGAAGGGGATCTCAAACCTAGAACTAGGCGCCTATAATTGCATCGTACCTTTTAATTTATACCCTTTTATATTTATACAATTTCTTAAATTTGTTGGTATTTATAGTTTCATGTCTCAAGCAAAATAGAAAAGAGAGAGTGCATGATATATTTTGACATTGGTATTTATAGTTTCATATTACAGATTATGAAGCATTAAATAATTACCACTACTATAATATATTTACAGTAAAACCTACATACAGTCATATTATAACTTAATAGAGTTTTGGTTAAAAAATTATTTCGTTTATAATAACTTATAAAAGAATATGTAATATTTTAAACTTATTAATTATTAAAATATCTAAAATTAAGATATATGATTAAAAAATGTATATTTTTTTAAAAATGGTGATGTATTTATTTGAGTTCTAAGTTTAAAAGTCCAAATTTTTTTTTAGAAGTTAGAAACATTTTGATTTCAATAAAAAGGTGAACATACTAGAAAATCATTTAATACCTGAAATTAAAAATCATTTTGACAATTCTAAAATAAAATCATTGTGCAAAACAAATTTATACAAATTTCTTATTTTAGATAAAGATTATACATATACTTATATACATACGCCTACAAATATATATAGATCTATTCATAATATTATTATATGGAGGTAATTTTTCTTAAGGTGGGACTTAAAAATTTTATAACTTATTACAATATAGAGTTTATTACTATTTATGAATGGTCCGAGTTAAGACTAACATTTTTTATTCTTATATACTTGTTATTCCTTTATAGAGTATTTATATATAGAAGTTCTGCTGTATATAAAGGGGATAATACTAAATAAGGGTAAAATTTAAAACTATTAAGCTCCGTCAACATAGTTTAGTGGTATTTATAATCCACGGAGTAAAAAAGAAAGCAAAACCTATATTTTTGAAATGGAAGAAGCATGAAGTATTATTTTGTAATCACATGAAAGTTCCTTATGCCAGACCAAAATAGCTAAAAGAAAAAAAGACAACAAAGCAAAAGGACATATTCCATGTTCTCATTCTTCTCCAAACATTGATTTGCTTTCCCTCTATCCTTTAGTACTGGATGGACATCTACAATGGGTAAATGGGCAAAATGCCAAACTAGAATAGGATATTCCAAAAGTTACAATTTAGTCCAAAATTCTTAAAATGAGGATCATCAACATATAGTTCAAAGTTCAAACTTCCATCTTGGGAGCACAAGTATTGACAGCGTCAGAAACTGTGAGGAAGATGTTGTCCACTCCTATCAACGCTGCTAATCTCGATGCATGGAGCTTGTCCACCACGACCGGCCCTGGATTTGCTAGAACAAGCTGTGGTATATAAAGAGTTGATTGTCTAGTTATAGCTTGGGAATTAATAGTTTTGATGCATTTGGAGGATCGATCGATGTTTATGCATTAATTAATTTAATTACCTGAATCTCTCTCTTCTGAAGACTATTATGCAACTCTTTGAAACCATGTATCCCACTGGTGTCAATGTCTGTTACAGCTGAAATAACACAACACAAGAAGTCCAATATTAGTAAATATGAAATGCTTATCATTCTATATAGTCTGTGATCTGCTTACGTGACAGTTCAACGATTAAAAACCGGATTCTAGGCATGTTATTCTCTTTGAGCTGTTCTTCCTCATCAGCAAGCCATCTCAAAATTCTGCATAAAAACAAATAAACATACTTGCTATTAGCATTCCAGCGAGATAAGTACTTGAAAAAATAAAAAATAAAAAAAAATTACCTCTCCTTAATATAATTGGAATTGGAAAAGTAAATTGCTGAATCTACTCTGACAATTAAAATCCCTTGAACCTTTGAAGCCTCAGGATACTGTTGAATGTTTCTGTAAACACAAGTTCTTGGCAGTTTTCCAAGAATGGCAGTCCTTGGCCTTGTCACTTGTAACAAGATTTTCGCGAAAGATATGGAGACCTGTTTGGTTTGGACTCAAATTTAGTAACAATTAATAACAGCATATATTAAATCAGAAACATATTTGTATGAGTGAAAATATTAATTTACCGCAATCAAGAGTCCTATCTCAACAGAAGAAAATACAACACCAAAGAAGGCTCCCATACAGGCAACAAAATCGAACTTGTCAATCTTCCAAATCAGCAATACTGCTTCAAGGTCAATTAGGCCTATCACAGCAGATATGACAATAGAGGAAAGTATTGCGTTTGGTGTGTATTTAAATAGCGGAGTGATGAGTTCCAAAGTCAGTAGTACTACTAAGGACATCACTATGTTTGACACAGCAGTGTTGCAGCCTGACATGAAGTTCACTGCTGATCGAGAGAACGATCCTGCAGTATGAATCATTGGCACATGCACTTTGTAAGATCAACCCAAAACGGGATATTAATTAGTGATTAATTGGTGTTACCTGTGCTAACATAACAAGATGTCATTGAACCAATAACGTTCATGGTTCCTAATGCTACCATTTCTTTGTTTCCATCAAGTTGATAGTCCTTCATGCCAGCAAATGTCCTTCCAATGGCTATTGCTTCCTGCCAACGAAGACTAGCAACAAATTTCAGAATCATAGTCATATACATATAGAAACTGTTTGCCTGTTATTTTCTTTAATTACCAGCATCTCTGAAAGGTAAAAAAAATATAAGAATATAAATCTCTCTCACCGTCAGGGCAATCAATCCTGCAACAACACCAATCCTGAAGCCTTTTCCAAGGTACTCTCCGGCGAAGAAAATTTCATTCAGGGATGGTGGGTTTACCCCCCTTTTTATCTCACGTACCTTGAAAGAACAACATCAAAAGGATTTCATTTTCTTTTCTTTACTCAAGACAATGAAAAGGGAGATCAGAAATGAACTTACAATTTTAACTCCATGCTTGTCAGCACGAGTGAGATAAACAATCAAGGTGGATAGAATCACACAGACTAAAGGAGCAATAGCAGGTAGCCAAAAGAATTTCTTCTTCTTCTTTCCCTGATGCAAGCATTGTTTGAGAATTAATTTAACCATTAATTAAAAGAGAAGGTGAATCAATTTTGATTTTGTATGGAAGAAACAGAATTCATACAATGTGCCTGGCCAACAAAAGGAATGCCAAGAATGATACTCCTATAACAACAGTCTGCCAGTTCCACTGAAAGAAAAGATCAAACATTATTACACCAAAAAAAATAGAATATATATTTGACACGAAGATTTAGCAATGAAAATTACTTACACCATGATTCACTGTACTCCAAACAGAGCGCATTACAGAAACTATGTCAGTCTTTTGTGTAAAGTGCTTTATGCCAAGCAGTCCTTTTAGTTGCTGAAGTGCAATAGTGATTGCAGCTCCAGCCATAAATCCAACAATGGCAGCATGAGATAAGAAATCAATCAAGAATCCCAACCTGAAAGCCATGATTTAACGAAATAAATCAACAGATGATAAGTTCAAGCAATCATCCTGTTCAATGAAATAGCCATTTATACCTGAAAAATCCTAGCGTAACTTGAGTGATTCCAGCGAAGAATGTAGCTGTGAATGCAAGGCGTAGATAGTTAACTGGGTCTTTCGATGGATCAATCTCATCCTGAAGTAAAGTTCCAAGCAAGAGTGACACCACTGCCACTGGCCCTATAGCAATATCTCTTGAACTTCCCATGAATGCATACACAAGAGGTGGAACAAAACTACAATCTGTATTGTACAAGAAAAAAAAAGAAGAAAATTGTAAACTTTCGGGATTACAATAGACAATTAATGGCAATGCCTATTAATAAGAAGAAAGATTACGTACATAAACCATATTGAGGCTTAAGATTTGCAAGCTGTGCATATCCGATATCCTGATTATCAAATTCGAACATCATTAACGTCAGCTCAGCAAAGAACAATCAGAGTCATATACTGCACAAAGGTGAAGCTAGTTTATTGTACCTGTGGAATACAAAGGCTTGCAATAGTAAGTCCTGCAATCAGGTCCCCTTTGAATTTACTCAAGTTGTAGTCTCTACCCCATTCAAGAATAGGGAAAAGTGTTTGAAGGCCAAGGACAAACTTCCTTGATCTAGGCTGATCCTTAAAAGGGCGCAAAGGGTCATCCGAAAAGAGAGTTTCCTTTACAGTAGCGCTAATTTCCTCCAAAAGATTTTGTTTGCGAGGCAATCCTACCTTATGAACATAAGGCAAACCTTCAGAATTTAGACGGGACAAGGACTCATTTTTGTCATCCATTTCTTTTTCTCCAAGGCAATTTTATACCTATCCTCTACACAATTGATTCTGAAATACAATCTCTCCTCCCTTTAGCAAGATAAAATATCAGAAGTTATTGCTGTAAGGATCATAACAGTCACCCAACGGCAATAGAAAAGAACGAAAAAGGTAGCAGAATACTGAGTGACTACACCAGAGAAGAACTGAGCTTAGCAAATGATGTTACAAGAAAGAACAAGTATCTGAATAAGAAAAGGAGCGAGGGAACTCCTATTTATACTTTGTTTGGGAAGAAGACAAAAGGTAGGCTAGTTACTTCACAAGTTGGTCATCAAGATTCTATTAAAAGGCTAACATTTTTCTTCTAGATGTCATGATTTTTGACCTGAAAGGTGCACGAAATCTGCAATTAAAAAAACAATAATAAGTAAGGCCAGGTGTTTACAAGTGAAGATTGGATTCACATTCCACACTGTACAACTTGACTAATGCATGATACTCATCAACAAATGCTGGTTCAAACTTTATATGCATCTTTTGCCAATTGTTTGGTAGAAATTGCGTTGGAAAGTCTTTATGTGCCACTGCCACTTACTAATGGCCCAACTAGGACTTGTAATTTAGTAGCTAAAATCAAATAATTAGGCAGTAGACAACCATCAGAAGTGCAACATTGCACTTTATTTGTACACGTGAAGTTTTTGTACTGTCAGTCTGTCACTGTAGAGAGAGACATTAGTACAGATCCTTAGAACCAAGTAACCATACAATTTGTGCAAAAGAATGAAAGAGATGTAATAAAACAGAAATGGGTAGTGCAAATTCAGCAAATAAAATAAAAGGAAGAAAAGAAGCAGCAATTAAATCCTGAACAACCCTAAAACATCCAGGTTCTTATTTTGTCAAATCTTTCACATCTCTGATTTCTGATTCATAACATCCTCCTCCTAAAAAAACATTTCACATTTCAGATTTTTGATTCATATATATATGCATCTCCAAAAAAATGGGAATTAAACGTATCGTAATCCTTTCTTTAGCAGTCCATAAATATGATAAAACATACTTTATATTATTCTACTCATCATATGATAATAAGAAATTCAGTTTAATTTCAATTAATTAGCATATTTTCGCTCGTAATTAAATGAGAACAAATTGGCAACCAAGCGAAAGTGGTTAAAATGTAAGTGGCACCATTGTACTTAGAAGAAACAAAGCTTACATATATATAAAGTCCTAAAATTGGAGTGGAAACGAACCTTTTTCATAATAGCCATCCAAAGTGATTGAGGAAAAATTATTCCTACTGAATCTAAAGGAACTCAGACCAATAAAAAATGGACAAACATGGCAGGAAAAAAAGAAAAAGAAGTAATTATAATACACCTAAATGAAAGTCGAAAAGGAGAAATTTGTATAGTTTTCATATGAGAAACGACCCGTCTGCCTTTTAGTGCTCCACCTTCGAAGACCCTCGTTTAATCACTGAATTTGTATATATATATATGATCGATATTAATTAATATACAGTTGCAATTAAAACGAGAAAGAAAATGTGAGCAATGTATGCAACCTGATAT
>CANYLF011216716.1:0-11408 GCA_948193215.1 Bocquillonia castaneifolia
CATGTATATGTTACATATATAGCTGATCATCTATCTATCTATCTATCTATCTTCTCTCTTACCAATAACCACCACCACCTCCTCCAATATTACAAAGAAAGAAAAATTGAAAAGAAAAAATAAAAAAATAATAACAAACAGAATTAAGCAGCACGTATCAGATATAGAGCGATGTACGAGAGGCACGAACAAAGCCCAGAAAAAGCTAAGTGGCTTATAATTTGTGCGTGGCCAACGCTGGTTATAAACACAAAGAGAAAGAAGAGACAGATGTGAGTGTTTTACATGCACCATGGTGTCTGCAAGGCGTCCCAGTTTGTTCCATCCATCAGATTGCTTGCAAAACTTCCAGTGTCTTCCATTGCTGGGACTGGGAAATCTATTGACATTGCTGCTTCTGCCCATATTGAATCATGATCAAATAATGGCAGGTTCACGTTCAGATTTCCCCACAGCTCATCTATTCCATTTCCAACACCACCTTCTTGATTTTCACTACTTTCTGCCACCTTTCTACTGCAGTACTCCACGTTCTCGTTTGAAAATGGCATCTCTGAGTCATAGCTGTACCCTGGCGTTACATTATCATTAGCCCTTCTTGATGAACATGTGGCGCCCGAATTATGCAGGATTTGGGATTGATTTCCCATTTGGGCCACCTGGGAAATTGCGCAAGAGGTTGAATTTTTGTTGTTGTTGGAGTGCAACTGATCTGGCAGGTTGAGCTTTGCTTCAGGGCCATAAAGCTTACGAGCAGCAGCATCATAAGCCATGGCAGCTTCATGGGATGTGTCGAAAGTACCGAGCCAGAGACGTGCACCACGGTTGGGTTCTCGGATTTCAGCAACCCATTTGCCCCAAGTTCTCTGACGAACGCCCTTATAAGTGCAAAGTGCATTTTCAGGGCCCCCCTTGCCTCTCATGCACCCTTTTCTAGAGCTAGCCTGTGCAGGCTTTCTCAGTTGTTTTTTCTCACCAAAAGCAGTCATGGTTGATAATTTAGACATGTTAATATTTCTTGCCTGAAAGGAGCCAAGAAAAGAAGTGAGAGTAAACGATAATTGATGGTGATAAAAACATTAAAGAGAGGTATTTATAAAGGAAGGAAGTGGGGGTAGAGATAAGTGAATGAATAGGGTAAGGGAAGTAGAGTAAAGAGGCATGAGGAGGAGACGTGTCTGTAAATGGGGAAGAGCAGATACATGGCAAGGGAAACTAGAGTGATCGTGTCAAAAGAGATTTGCAACATGGCCAAAGGAATTTGTCCGTACACAAGCTCAGGTGGCAATCAAGGAGGAGAAGTCAGGGATGTTGTGTTTGTTAATTTTGGTTGGACAATGTTCATTTACTATTGGAGGCGGTGTCTTTGGGGTTAAACGGGAGGCGATAAGAACATATTGGTTTTCTCAAAACGGTTGATTGATACGTGGGGGCTCCCTAAACTCCTGAGACACTCGCTCACAGCCCCTTAATTTCTTTCTATAATGTGAACCAGGCTCTCTCTCTACATCAGCTCACAATTTACGCACACTGTTTTTGGGACCCATTTCTTTTTTCTTTTTCTATTTTTTTATATTTGACTTGCTCTATATTAACACCACCTTATATGCACTGAATCTGCATCAGTAAAGAAAACAAAACCCTTTTTCTAAAGAAATCATATTTAAAATATGCTACACCTTCTGTCATCTTCTTAATACTCGTTTTGGCAAGCTTCCTTTCTTCTTCTTCTGCATCGTTCATGCACTTGGGCTAGGCACTATATAATCCTGATTCATGAATGCAAAACGAGCCATACTATATTCTTCAAAAAAGGAAGTTCATCGGGTCAATGTTTATTGCCGCGTGTTCTCGTCGTGGTTCTTCACCTCGGCTGCACGTTCCATTTCTTAGATTTCAAGTCCTTAATGCACCAAAAACCAAATACATTTTCACATTCACACCATTCTTCAGTTCAAGTTCCATTTCCTAAATGTTCAAGGATAAGAATGCATTGAGGTGAAGCAAGAAAGCACGGATTTGCAAATATAGCAAGTTTTTCCTTCCATTCCGCAACCTATAAACACCCCATCTCCGGAATAAATGTCCTAGGCAAATTGCTCTTCATGCGCATAAACAAAACAGTCCTAGGTAAATTCAGAAAGATGATTTGGCCTCACTAGATTGCTTTCTCAAGTGCTGAAAAGTTTTCTAGCATCCGGTCACATCTATAGCGATGTTGAACTTTAATTAGTAAATTAGATAAAATCTTCGAATAGTGAACCTTGCATTAAACTGAGCCGAATTTTATTCATTGGCATCATAATTTACATTCACTAGTCAGATCTCAAGCAGCCATACAAGCTCTGCAAGCAAACAAATAGAGCAAAGACCTGGATTTGAGTAGGATAATATACATATTCAAAATTTTGACATGTATATATTACGTTTGTACACAGCATCTAGTAAGAAACCAGCCAAATCCCAAGGGTCCAATCCATTTGATAATTACAAAGATCTTGGCAGGATTATAGGTCGTATATAACAATGCATGTCCAGAAAGATTAGCATGTTGATATTGGCAGAGATTGCGAACCTGCAGTTTGGCAGCTCCTTACTAAAAGTCGTGCCAAGGGTCCTGTATTCACAAGGCTGTTCTACAACTTAGATGCTCTCATGGCATTACACTTGGTTCCAATGCCTCGTTATAATCTCTGCACTTCTTTAATGCAGCCCTTATCTCCTTCAACATTTCATTTACCCTGATGCCCTTTCTGAAAAACAAACCAAAAGGAAGAAAATTTTTATAAAAAAAAAGGATACTCGATATACAATGAAGTGCTAACTGGGCTCTTTTGCAGTTGCTAAGAACTGATAATACACATGAAGCCCACAATAATAGTACAGATGCTACTCAATATGCAAATACCAGGAAAAGAAAGCAATAACATAATAAAAGATGGGCTAAAATGGCATTGCTCCCTTTTAATTATCTTCCAACAGCACAAGTCAGGAATGAGATACAAGTATGTTGTGTGCGTGAGAAGCATGGCAGTTGACTAATGTATGCATACAAAAACGACAACAGATAGAAGACCTCCAGTTTCTGAAGAAAAAGAAAGACAGAACTCATAATGAGCCAGTATAGTGAAACCCTGAAGACAGGAAGCAAAAGCTCACACATCCAAGCCACAATTCTAGTATATAGTCATTTGACCACAAGCCTTAGTGCACATAAAGAGGATGCACTTTAAGTCTTGCAATATCTAGGAAGATGCTAGCCAATAAAATGCAATGAACTTACAGAACACTGACACCAACGACAGCAAGAGGAGGTGGATAGTCCTCTATCTCTCTGTTTCTTTTATCTCCATCAAAGATCTGAGAAGATAAATTATTAGCATGGTCAGCTAAGGCCAAATAAAAATAAAAAATGTATCATCGGGTACAATTTCTGGCTGAAAAATTACCTCACTGCTACCAATTCTTGATATATCTCCAGTCAAAGATGAAAGCCTATCCCTTGCCTGAGAGAAATCAATGCATATCTTAAAACTAAAGCAAGAACGAAGAAGCATTGGGTATAAATACATAACCAAAAGCAACGGAAAACATATTAAATCAATAATAAACATTCATTATCCAAAGAAAATTAATATCAAATCTGCAAATGGAAATACCTCAGGAAGATCAATCTTATTTAAGACCACAATGTAAGGTCTTTCAAGGTACTCAGGATTGTACATCCTCAATTCCTGTGAATTCATAAATCAAAGTAACGGGGGAGCAGTTAAATAACTTGCAGCACAAAGAAGAATGATTACCCGACATGACAATAGACAAATTCCACATTTTGTAATTCAGGAGGGGTAACTTTTAAAGGGGAAGCCACACACATCAAATGATTTGCTCAACTTATTAATTAGAATGACCAAATAAGCAGGTAAAGATATACTTCTTTGACAGTTCTATAATCATTCACAGGATCCTCAGCAGCTGCATCAACAACATGGACCAAAAGCCGAGTCCTTCTCAGGTGCCTCAAGAAATTGCGACCAAGACCCTAAATGATGAGAAGGTTTCAGTTTCAGCAACAAGGGGCTTCAAATAAGCAGCTGAACTATATTATAAAAAATACACCACCTTTCCTAAATGAGCACCTTCAATGAGACCAGGCAAATCTGCTAATGTTGCTTCAGATGAATACATAGCTGCTCCAAGAGTTGGATCACCATCAAGGCGCCCAAGATTTGGCATCAATGTTGTGAAAGGATAGTCAGCAATATCAGGTTTGGCACATGTTATAGCTGCCAAAAGGGTGGATTTTCCAGCATTTGGAAGACCCTACAAATAAATATGTAGCAATCAGAAGACAAAAATAGATTTTCATAAGTGAATTCCAAAAGCTTATTCACTCAATTTTCATACAATGAAATTTTGTCTAAAACAACCACATTCAAAAAATTTTAGAAGTTGTTACATGCTTAAACATGACAAACATATTGAAAGGGACAAAGGGAACACTCACAACTAGACCAACATCAGCAACAACTCGTAGAATCAACTCCAGATTAATCTCCTCCCCAGGCTGGCCAAGAACTAAAACCTGCAATAGATCACGAAGATTTAACATTTGTATTACCAGATTCTAATCATGCTTGCTTACCAGTAACATTATCATATAATTAATGTATAAATTTGAGAATTTCTAGAGCAGACAATCCTTTAAATAAAGCATATCAATAAAGGAACTTCTCCCCTAGTACATACAGGATATTACCAAAATACAAATCTACTGAGTTACATTAATCAGAGAATATAAAAGCTTTGATTATCGTTGATAGTAACTAATCAACTTTTGGCCATTCAAACTTGGCTCAAGCAGTTAATGGAATGAATGATAAGACAGGAACAAGGTTGAAACTTTGCAACAATTCTTTCCTTTTGTACATATATATAAAAAAGGCACAATAAAAAGGGTGCATTGCAAACACAATAAGGACATAGCCAAGGGAAGTTTTCAAAAAGAAATATTTCTTGAGCTAGATATGCCTAAGACATTGGAAAATCAAGAGCAGTTTTCATTACCTTATCGCTGTCATCTCTTAACACATTAGTGGTTAAGGCCATTAATCTTTTCCTTCTATATTCTGGTGCTTCTAGCAAGCTAATCTGCGACAAAACTTTTAAATTGCATATCAAAAATGCTCACAAATATAAAGCATTAATTTAGTCACCACTTGGTAAAAAGAATAAAAAACAAAACTGATAATATAATTCATTTTAAATTAGAATAGAAAACATGTAAGATATCTCACCCCTCCTTGGCCACCCCTGGCAACAAGTATTTCATCCCCTGGTTGTGTTAGATCAGCCAATAGCTTCCCTCTTTTAGTCTTCAAAACTGTACCTGTCACATTACTAAACATAAATGAGCTCATTTACTTAATGAAATAATTAAAAGAATAAGCGAAGAAAGAAACCTAAAGGCACTGAAATACGCAAAGTGGGAGCAGCAAAACCATCGCGTAATTGAGAGTTCAAAACGCCCATAGCATCGACATTACCGCCGCGTTTGGCATTAAATCTGGATTTAGAGTGAAATTCCAATAGCGAATCCTTCCCTTCATCAGCATAAATAATGACATCCCCTCCTGGCCCACCCATTGGAAGAATGAGTGAGCCATCAAAGTCTCTTTTATATTTGGACTTCTTTTTTGACTTACCTGATTTCTGTTGCTCTTGTTGTTGAGGCATATTGAGAATAGCACCGTGCCCTCCATCTCCTGATCGAACGGTGATTAAAACTTGATCGAAGTACTTGTGAGGTTCTGTTATGAAGGATGTTGAAGGATATTCTTTGAGTCTAATCGCTCTCGCTCTGCAGGTAATTGTGCTGAAGGAATCGCAATTGATGTTACGGTGAGGGAAGGAGAGGCTGCCGTTGCAAAATTGGAAGTTGAGAAAGGAAGAAGAGGGAAGAAGAGTAGCCATATACACCATTATCGTTTCGATAACTCCACAGTGTGAGAGTGAATGCGGGCTCAAGTCAGGGTTTAAGCGGGGAAGACTGGTGTAAAAAAGATTTTACGAAGCCCACTATTGGTAATATGGAATTAGCCCATGGAAATTCTCGCAAAGCCCACTGTGTAATATGGACTTGGCCCAATAACAGATCCTATTTTTTCAACAACAGGCCCTCGATCGAGAGTTGCTTGATACCTGTGGCTGTGTGTGCAAGCGAAGCGAAGCGCAGCGCAGGTATTGATTTTTGCTTTTACAGGTAAATTAATACTCGAAAATATATATATTCAATTTCAAGTTTTTTTATTGGGTTGGCAGGAGATTGTAGGTGCTATTTGGTCGTTTACAAATCAATAATGCTACTTTCAATAGTTGTGTGATTCATTTCAATAGCAAACACGTAACACCAACATGGCTTCACTAGCTTTACTAGAATTGGCTTCGCTAATGTACATAATCTTCATACAAAAAATCAACTTGGCGACTCCTTTGTTGACTAGCATGCAAAATGCGAAGGGCATTAAGCAGACAATGGACATCACATTAGTGTTTCTATTCTTCTATCAAGCAAGGAATGATTAGTTACCCCACTTGTTCAAGAATAAATCATGCCCACCATCTGCTGCTGAGCCTGCCATTACTAGCTCTTGCTGAGGAATCTGGCCATTAGTCCCATTGGATTCCGTTCTATTTTTCTTATTTGTTTTCTCATTCATAGACAACACCTCCAACTCCGACCACCAAATTAACATCACAAATGAAAAGAGAATCCAATGTCGTAACCAATTCAGGGTGACATTACCCATGAACTTTCAAAAATTTTAAAAAGCAAGCGGTTTCAAATGATAACAGAGTTTCTTAAATGTGAATATATATATATACAACCAAACAATTGCTGGCAGCTTTTGCCTAATGGAAAATAGTATAAACAAATTCCCAAAGGTTTTTTTCTTCCATATCCATATGACGAATGATATGAGATGTATGGTCTTTCCATCTTGGCCTTGCTTCACTAAATAAGACTCCTAGTTGCACCATATCAAAATCTGATGTTAGGCTATAAAATAATCTAACTTCCTAAGGTCATTACAGGCAAGCGAAAATTCTTAAAACGCCTTTCGATCATCAAAACCAGCTAATAACTTAATTCCAATCTGTGCAGAACCAACATGCACTAGCATTGGAGCCAACCATGAAAAGAGGCATACCTCACCAAATGCAGACACACCCAGACACATGAGACAGCCTACTTGGCAACTTATACAGATGATAATTGCGCCAAAGCCATATATATGGTGGCAACAAGATGTAAAGTAGCCTTGGTTGACCATTGCCAAAAGTATTTAAAATACATCCATGCTCTAGCCCTTGAGAAAATCTTTCAAAGAAAACGGCGGAAGTCCTTCCTACAAAATCACAAAGAGCTACACATGTTAGAAAAGGCTAGCAACATTCTGCACAAAACATTAGTGCAACTGATCCAAGCAATAAAAACACACTTGCATTTGATCTGTAAGTACAAAAAAAATTGCAAAGAGCAGTGCAATCAACTGACAATATAAATGTTTAGCTAATATCTAAACTATACCAAGAAAGAATTAGTCCAGAAGATGCTCGATAATACTTAACAAACATGATCTATCAGCGACATTACAAAACATACTTGGCCACAAGCAATTTCAAAAAGAAAATCACTTACGCCCACCTTGCCATGATCCTGACTTAAGCATTGCCTCACCACTGTTGTCTGCTGTAGCAACCTCTCCATTGCTGTGTACCTTGGGCGATTTGCATGTGCTGAAGATCATTGAATTAGGAATGAAATCAACAACTTTCAACTGCAATAACATTCTAAAAATAAATGTTGCATGCAGATAAGTAAAACAGAAAACAAACCAAGAATAGCCCGGTTCAAATTATCTGCAATTTGCTGCCGATAATCCAAGCTCAAAAGATGAAACATTGGAGATTTTTCTGGTTCCTCGTAAGCCAGCAGGGTCATGAAGTCCTGCACAATAGAAAAAAGTGTCGTTTAGTCTGATAAAGAACTGTGCTGTACATATCCATAAGAGGGTTCGACTCTGAAAAAGAACATACTTCAAGCTTTTCAACATATTTTTGGTCATTCCCAAATGGAGTGAACTTGGTTTGAGCAAATTCCAATGCTTCGTTGCTGCCATAGGAATGAAAGAATTTACATGAGGAAATATGGAATTTGTGATTTTTAGATATATCAGTATATTACTGAATGGAGACGAAGGATACATGTAGCCAACCCCAAATAAACTTGGAATTAAGGCTTAGTTGAATTGAGTTGATTTGAGTATCAGTATATTACTCACCACTTCCTAGAGCAGACAAGTTCAACAAAATGAAGGCTTAAAAGACCAAAATGCAGTTCTTTATTATTTTCCAGTAAGTCGTGCGCTAGCTCTTGTGTAAGTTGAATAGCCTTCAGTGCATTCCCCTCTAGCGCACAGTGAAAAATACCTGATCCATGTAATGTCTTAATAAGAACCACCATAATCAAGGACATAACACTAGATAATAATAAAACTAGAACATGTCAGAGCAATCGTTTTGTATATGAAAACTACTTAAGTGTGATAACATAAGCAAATAAGAAGAGCACGGCTCTGACTAATACCAATGACAGCAACAACTACAAAACACATAAAATAACTCCAAAGTTTCATCTTTCATGCCAGATGCCCTATATTCCTGCAAAAAATATGTCTTGCTGCAATTACAAGATATATGCATGTTATAAACTAGTAAATTACAGCAAGTCAGAACATAAAAGAAAGCTATAATGGGCTCAAAATTGCTCCAGTGTGCCTATCAAAAGCTGCTTAAATTCTTTCAGTTTTCTGTTCTTGAAATCAAAACAGTTCAAATACACTACCAAGCTAATATGTGCATACCCATAACATTGCAGTAAGCAAAAGAATCATGAACTTTCCTATCAAAATTAAGTAATTTTGACATACGTTTTCTCTTCTCCATGTCGTCAATACAATCAGCAGGCTGCTTCATACCCGTACAAGCAACAAAGGATTCCACAGTTTCTTTATAACAATTATGCACCAAATATGAGAGAACAATATTATGAACATCATTGTCTTTGACGGCCTGTGAATAATAATAAAAATAAAATTGAGAATTAAGAAGATACAACAACAACACAGAAATTAGGGTTCCGACGAGCTAATTTAAAAAGGTCAACGATTTATAATGTACTAATGCAATGCGCCAGAAGATAAATCAGCACTGTAAAATAATTTCTAATAACCGCTCGTAAATGGAGAATGATGAGAAAAAATTAAAAATTAATACTTACAACTTGTTCGTATTGACGAGGATCGACGTCCATGATTAAACCTGATAAGATGACAAATTTAATGTAAAGAGATGAGAAAATCAAATAAATTAGGGTTTTTGAAGGGTATCGAAAATCGGAGTGGAGAATTATATTGTATGATTGTATTTACAATTAGAAGCAGAAAAGAATTCTCTTTTGGTTTGGATCCCTAACTGGGGTTATGCATCCAACTGCTATTGCTGTCTTTTGTTTGCTGTTTTTGTGTGTTCCTTCAGCACGTGCGATTTTTTAATTTGTTTTTGTTTTATTATTTTTTTTCTTAAATAATTTATTGCAACTTTTCTCAAATTTCAAATATTAGTTTTTCTTCAATTTTAAATATTACTAAAATTTTTATTGGATAATTTTTAAATATATTTATTTATTATGTTTTATGAAATTACTTTTTTATTATGTTTTATAAAATTTTTATTAAATTCAAAATTTTATATTTTATTTAAATCAAAAAATTTACTTATAATTTATTTTTTAAATTTTAAATTTAAATTATTAATTATAATAAATTAATTTATATCAAAATTTGATAGAATCTATAAATAAAGTTTAAACTATTAGAATTTATTATATTAAAAAATATTTAAATTTATATTTTTAATTTAATTTGAACTTATTGTAAATAAAATGCTTTTTTTTATTAGAAAATCTGAATAAAACCTAACATATTTTTTTATAGTTAAGAAAGAGGCTAGTACTATGGTACTACGGAATAATGGTACTTCAGCATATTGTTTTAATATTTTAAATTTTTTAATGAATTATAATTGTTAATTATTATTAAATCTCAATGTATTTTTTTTATAGGTGGAGTACACACGCATCCACCGGAGTATCCTGGATCCCGTTTTACGGTTGTCCAGACTAATTTTTGACCGAGAGAAGCCCCAACTCTCTCCCAACGGGGGTGAGGCTCAAACTCGAGACTTCCCTTAAATAGGGTTTTCCTTGACATGTGATTTTGCTACTAGACTAAAACCCCGTTGGTTATTAAATCTCAATGTAAATATTATGTTTTGTTATATTAGTGTTTAGGCCAAAAATTAATGGGCTTTAATTTAATTAAATCCATTAATGAAAATTATGGGTTTGATTGAATTCTTAGCCTACTAATTAAAAACAAGACTAAAGATAATAGGCTTTAATTAAATCCATGAGCTTAATTGGATTTTAGGCATGTTAATTAAATAGTTTTGGGCTAAGACCAGGAAATGTACACAGGAGGAAATTTGGTCAAATGATTTAGTCAGAGGATGAGAAGAAGTAACGATCCAATTTGTAACGTGGGAGTAATGGTAAAATTAGTTAAAGGCGTGCAGAAGATGAAGGAGCAGAGGACGTGCAAAGAGGATGAAATAAAATGGGAGAAGTGGGCAGAAGACAGCTCCTGAAAAAATGCTGCACGTTGAACAAACTTCTCTATAAAAGCCAGAGGACTACAGACAATAAAAGGAATCAACCATCAACAACAATCAACAGCAATTCAACTCAAGCAAATTATAGTCAATTTCTTCTAGCAATTTTCCTGTTTATTTTTCTTTTCAAGAAAGTCTAGATTATCATATGTACGAACTTTCCATAATCAATAAAAACACAATTTTTATTTTACAGCCTTCTAGATTCCAAGGGAATTGTCAAAGGAACTTAAGGACTTTTCATTATTTTTGGTCCTCTAAATAATTTTTCACAATTGCTTTTTAGAAGCTTATTTAGCACAATTTAATTTTTATTTTTTAGGTACTTCGCCTCTGGCACGCTCAGCAATCTTAAAGGCCAAGTATTTCCTTTGAAAAATAAAAGAGGAAACAATCTTTTGGCTCTCCCAGTGGGACCTGATCTAGAAGGTTTCAGTTTCAGTTTCAGTGTCTTAGGAGTACACATGGCTCCTAAAACCAGAAGTGTTTTAGGGAAGGAGGTACCTGAATCTCAGGATTCAGATAATGCGCCTGCGGCAGTGGGGCATGAAGGTTTCATCCAACAGACTATTCACCACTTTGAACAATCCATTGCGCCTATGGGACCAACTCAG
>CANYLF011217590.1:0-14399 GCA_948193215.1 Bocquillonia castaneifolia
CTTCCCTCTTGTGCCACTTGTCTTACTCTTACATTCTCAAGCCACTTGTCCTCTTCTAGAAACAATCTCCCTACACCACTCCTTAATCTTATTTCTATTAACTATCTAATCCAATTCCCATACTTCTTTTACAAATAGCTCCTCAATTTTTCTTACAATCTAGTCCTTCAATTAATCTAACTCCCATCAATTCTATTTCACACAATTATACTTAATGATACACAATTTATAGAATTGAACCATCAAAAGATAACTCCTCAAATAATCAATTATTGCCATATAACCAATTAACCACCTCCAACTATTATTTCTTTCAATTACACCCCTCCTACTCTCAATCACCAATGAATCAACCTTAATTAACCAAATCAAACATACTAATGATTCCAATACTTAATGAAATGATTAATCATACTTAAAGGCATAATTAATTGTTAATTAATTATGGACTTTACATTAATAGAATAAAATAATTATAAAAGGACTTAACATAACAAATTTAAAGTATATGAGCTTAATAGAAAAATTATAAAAGTCATATATTCTAGGCAACTTGATAGTAACCTACCAAAAACATTACATTGTAATTATTTTATAGATTGCAATACTTAATTGTAATAAAAAAAATGTCTCAAACAACAAATTGTAAAATTTTGAAAAGTTCAAACACCAAATATGTTATTATCCTTTTTTTTAAAAATGATTTAACATCCATTCAATCATTTTATTTTCATGACAAATTAAAATAACACATATTTTTATTTTTATTAAAAATAAAGTAAGTGTATTTTTAAATAAATATAGATTTTATTAAACTTTTTCATGATTAATATAATAATAACTCACTTAAGATAATATTATATAACTCAATTTTACATTATATTACTATAATATTATAAAAAAATTATTGAATTTAGTTCATATCAGTTGAGATGATATTAAAGTGTAATGATTTACGTATCACATGCTACTTATTTGTCAAAAGAAATCTCATATTACCTAAGTAAAAATGATGTAACCACATGGTGTTTTTTTTACTACTCTCTTTGTTTTTTTTTTTTTTTATCATTGAGAGTGGTGAGATTGGTGGAAATTAGACCTGCTCATGGGTTTGGTCTGAATGGATTTAGACTGAACCTAATCAGAATTGACTCGAGCTCGGTTCCGGCCTAGTTTAGATTTAAATCTTAGTATCCAAGCTCGACATATTAGTGTTTGCAAGTTCTAGGGGTAAAATTGGAAGGTTAATTACTTGAAAATCTTAGGGATACAAGACCCGCACTAGACCTGTTATCATTGGCCTATAAGATGATGGGTTTTAGTTATTTCCAGGGAAGAACCACCACCCAAATGAGCAGAACTTTACTAGTTATGGAGAGGGAACTTTCCAGATGTTTTGTTTTTGAAAGAATTATAGCATTAAGGCCCCTAAAATTGTGCAGAAGTGGAGAATTAACTTGGCAGATAAGCAAATTGCCAAAAAAATGCAACGTGCAGTATTGGGTGACATTTACTAGTTCTAGCAACTTCTAAGGAAGAACCGCCATCAAAAGGGGAAGAACTACTATTATAAATAGAAGAATTAAACATAAGGCAAGGGGTCTCCACCTAGTAATCAACAAATAACCCAAATTAGCCCCAATTATTAGCTTAGAAATTTTTTAATGTAGTTTACAAGCTTTCCGTCTTTTACATTTACATTTTCCATTTATGTATTTACTTTTTAAGCTTAATAAACACCACTTCTAACTTTTATTTTGTTCATTTCTTTAGATCTTTCAATATTTCCAGATTGCTAGCCCTATTATTTACCTTTTAAAGATCAAAAGCTCTTTGTTTTTCCATTTACATTTTTAGTTTATTTACTTACTTTTCAAGTTCAATGAATACACTTTTAACTTTAATTAGCCTAGTCCTTTAGTCATTTTACATTCTAGATTTGTTATTTTCATTTCAAGCTTAATAAACATTGTCTTTTTAATTTTAATTAGTCAAGTTCCTTAGCTATTTTTGGACCGAACAATCAACATAACAAATCATCCAAACAAAAAAAATCTTAACCTAGTCAAATTCGTTCTTAGCCAATCCTAGCTTAATCTTTAGACTTTACCTTTTCAGTTTATCATTTTACCTTTATTGTATCATGCTTTCAGCTCATTTCAATTCCATAGACAAGTTTATAGCACTCGGTTTCTGTTTACCTTAAATTTCAATGTCATTTACATTCCAATTTCCAGCCTAGCTTTTAATTAATTGCTTCAATAAGTTTACAGCATACTAGTTCACCATTACAATCACCAATTCTACACAATATTCATTTACACTCCACCAGTTCTACAAGTACAATTCATGGCATTGTGGGATACTTTTGGAGCGGATCCACACTCACAAATCGTTTGATAAAGTCAGGTATATTGGTTGAGAGACCTACACTCTCTGACACACCCAAAGAAAAGTGCAAAAGAGGGGCAAATTGTTCACCAAGACCAGGAAACTGGACCAACAATTAGTAGAGTCTTTTTGAGTTCCAACAAACATTTATGAACCTATATTATATTTTAGGCAAAAGGGTCAAATAAACCTTTAAACTTTTGACCAAAGATTTTTAAGCTCCTTAACTTTGGCTCGGTTCAACTAGATCCGTAAAGTTAAAAAAATTTGTTGCAATTACACCCTTCAGTCAAAAAATAAAACTACTAATTATTCCTAGAATTTTTTTATATATTTTATATTAAAATTTCATATTTTTTATTTAGTAAAATAAATTTAAAAAGTTTATATAATTTTCAAGTATTTTAATTTTATATTTTTTATGTAGTAGAACAAATTTAATTTAAAAAACATAATAAAATATCGATGAATTATAATAAATAAAAATTTGTCTATTACAATAATAAATTTCATATTTAATTTACCATAAATTTTATGTGAAATTTTATATTTTAAAATTGAGAAATTCTTTTTTAACTTAATAAAATTCGTTACAATTTGATTGAATGTTTTTTTTATAAAATCAATGAATTTCTTTCTTAAAAAATAAGTGTAACATATAGTTTTATAACAATAAAAGGTACTTAAAGTATTTAAAAATATATAATCAATATGATACATATAAAAAATATTTTTAAAATAAAAATAATTTAAATTTTAGAATAAAAAAAATTCTAAGATTTATTAGTAGTTTTATTTTTTTGACTGAAGGATGTAATTGTACCAAATTTTTTACTTAAGAGACCTAGTTGAACCGAGTCAAAGTTAAGATGCTTAAAAAATCTTTGATCAAAATTTTAAGGACTTATTTGATACTTTTACCTATATTTTGTTAAAATTAAAAATCAAATCCGGTTGCAAAAATTCTAACTTAATATGATCTGAAGCTCTACCTGGACTTAGAAGGAAAGTGGAGTACCGAAGCCCACCCTAAGGTGGGTAGACTTGGACGGACTTAGAAAAATACCTTAGCCCATGAACAGATCTAATGAGGATTAAATATATACAACATCTCTACTCACATTTGATAAGTACATGTTGGTGATAATTTAATAAAAAAAACTTAAAAAATCTTAATTTACATTATTTTAAAAATCAAACCTTTATTTATTTAATTAATAAAAATTTTTTATTTTATTTTATCTCTTTTTTAAGACATATTTGTATTTTTTTAACATAAACATTATAAAAAAAATTATATAGTAATTTAGTTTTAGCCAAATGAGACACTTGAACTTATCTTAATTTGTTATTTTCACACACTAACTTAACATTTAACCATTAGAACACTTGAACTTAAATATTTTATTATTTTAACACTTAAACTTAAATTTTCATGATAAATAAATACTTATTTTATTAAATATACACACATGTTATGATGTTTTATCTCTGTAATTTCTCAAAAATAAAATAGACAATGGAATGAAAATATTTAAAAAATAATTATTATATTTATCTCAAATTACAAAGCATTTAATCAACTAAAATATATAATTTACAGTTTATAACTGTGGTTAGTGAATATAATTTTATAAAAAATAACTCAAATTTCTTGAAATTATTAAAACTGGTATACTTTGATTTTCAATTTACTTTCAAGCATTCTACATTTATCATTTATCATAGAAATGGTGATAGATTTTTTTATTATTTTCTTATGAATTTTAAACTTTAAATCCCTTATTCCAAAATAAAAAAATACAATTAATTTTTTAATATTTCATTTTAGTAATTATATGTATATTCACATTTTATACTGACAAAATCATATTATTAATAATTACATCTAAATTTATATTTTACACGTAACTACAAGTAAAAAGCAAAAGGAAAAGTAAACTTTTATCATCAAAATAAGTGTTTATTTGTTATTAAAGTGGAAGTTGAGGATCAGAATGATTAAAAAATAAGTTAAAATGTTAAAATGAGATAAGTTTAACCTCTTCGCATGGCTTTATTTTTCTTTCTTTATTGAACAACAATTTATTTTCCCATCGGTTTCCTCTTAAAATTAAATTTCTTTCATTACTTTCCGCTTCCCTCGTATCCCCTTCACAGTCGAAACGAGAGACAAACAAGTGTCATAAGAGGGGGACCCACACTCTCACTCTCACTCCCTACTCTCACACTCACTCCAGTCTTCATCTCCTTTAAAACGGCGTCGGTTAGCAGATCCTTTTCTAGTTATTTTTAAAACCTTTCATTTTCATCAACGGAAGAATTTATTTGCTTTGCTTTGCTCTTCTTCTCCCTCTCTCAAACACACTGTTTGTTTGTTTGTGTTTTTTTTTTGTCTGTTTGTGCAGACAGAGAGAGAAGAACTCAAACAGCCAAAATTTATTTTAAAAAAATAATTAAAAAAATACTAAAAGGAATCTACTGTTCTACTAGGTAAGGGTACTGCATATAAACTTTTGCTTTAATTCTATTTTTTTTTATTTTTCGTTTTTAATTATTTTTGTTTTGTTTCTTTACATATCGTTTGTTAGATCTGTTTGCAGTTTTTGTTTGCTTTGTTAGTGCCAACTTCTTCTTCTACTTGCAGCACTACTTGCTACTAGTTAGGGTTTTTTTTCTTGAAATTTGAAAAAATTAAAATAAAAAAGCAAAACGCTGCGTTTTTTCTTTAGAGAAGGTTTTTTTTTTTGAATTTTAATTAATGTATATTTTAGGTCGATAAGTGATTAAGCTACCGTTTTTTTTGGTCTTGTAGACTGTTTGTTTATTTATGTTTTTGATTGGTATGCAGATTTGAGTATTTTCTGTGATTGGAATGGGGAAGTCTCCTGGGAAATGGATTAAGTCGTTTTTTCGAGTGAAGAAATCGTCTTCCAAGTCTAATTTGTCCAAAGAAAATGATGTTTTGGTAAGATGTACTTACTATGGTGTTATTGCAATGTTTTTATTTTTTTTAATTATGTAATTTCACCTGTAAATTTTATTTACTCGCAAATTATGATTTCTGACCATAGAAAATAGTTCAGTATTCATAATGGGACTTGGAAATACTGTTGGAAGTTATCGTAATTGTGAATGTGCTTGGTTTACTTTGGTGATTGTGTTTGTTTTCTGTCTAATAAGAAGATTGAAGAGTGAAGTGTGAATGAGTTTGGAGGAAAATGTGGAGATCACAAATAAAGGGTCCCTACCCACTTTGATTTTGGTAGAGCTGTGCATACTTGGAACATAATTCTCTGAAATTATCTCTTTTAATAATTTCAACTGCGTGGTCATTCACCATTGTGCATTAATTGTTTAAATAAATAAATTTAATTTTTATCCTGTCATTTACAAAATTTAAAAGAGGATTATTTGACTCAAGTTAGGACATCTGTTGCATGTTGTGAATTTTGATTTTTGGAAAACAACCTAATTCTGCTGCTGAATTGTGGCTTATGTGAAAATATTGGTGCTTTTCATGCTGTTGAAAATCAATGAGTCAGAAATTTAACATCTTGGTTGGTATGTAATTCTTGTGTTCAGAAATCGACCAACAAAGGAGAAATTTTGGTTTCTTCTAAAGCACTTGCAACTGATACAACTGTGGAACATTCATTGATTACCCAACTGGCTGCTACTACTGATGCTAAAAGTGGTGTGGAAGTAAAACATGGAGTAGGTGTTAAGTTACCTGATGAAGGAGCTGCTTTATCATCTGCACAAGGAGATGCGAATACAGAGCAGATCACAAATTTGGAGACACAGGAAGATCTTGAGAGAATCAGTCATGAAACTGCTGCTACAATGGCACAGGCAGCTTTTAGAGGTTATCTGGTAATCTCCTCCTATAGTGATGTTTGGCATGATTTTTTCTCTCTTTTTATTGTGTCTAATATTTCTACTCATATTGACAATGATAGTTTTTCATTTCTACTCATATTGACAATGATAGTTTTTCATTTCTCTCTTTTAGTTCCTGCATTTGATCTGTTAGCATTATGTTAGTTTTGTCTGTAACGAACCTTTTGCTGTGTCGCTTGTCAGTCCAAATCCCTTTTCCCACTCATTGTATATTGTATAATACCAGTGGACACTGCATGGTAGAATCTTCTACAGTGTCTGTTTCATACTACAATCTTTATGATTTGGTTATATCTGTATCTTTTTTTAATTTGTATGTTTATAGCTGTAAAGTAAAATATATAAAATAATGTACCTTTCTACCTGTATAATTTTATAAATATTGGTTTTCTTGAAGGTCTACATGCTTGAAACCCTCCAAGTGCTTGCAACTATAGATGTGTTGTCTGTATTCTTCCACATTGAGTATAATCTTACACTTTGAAATTAGAAATCGACCCTTTGAAAGTTGAAGGTTTAAGGTTATATTGTTTAGGTAGCTGATGATGCCAAAGGTTGTGGTGGGTCTAAATGTTTTCAGTTGCATTGGATAGGGTGATACTGTTATTCATTGATCTCTACTTGCATTATCTTCATATAAGTTTTCTTGTGATGGTCCTTTAAGCAGATGTTATAGTGGTCAAATTTTTAACACCAAGTCCTTTTAATTTCAAATGCATTCGGTACTTTGGAAATATGTTTTCAAATTTACATTCCATGAACTTTATGTTCATGTTCTTCACATGAGTTAAAATTTTTGCTTGAGTTTTACTAATTCCTGTGTGCTGTTTTGAAGGCTCGTCGTGAATTGCGAACACTTAAGGGAATTATAAGGCTACAAGCACTTATCCGTGGTCGCTTGGTTAGAAGACAAGCTGTTGCTACTTTATGTTGTGTGCGGGCAGTTATTAAGTTTCAGGCACTGGCTCGGGGTCAGAAGGTCAGACGATCTGCTGTTGGGACTGAAGTGCAGAATACATGCAACCTGGGAAAAGTTCAGGTATCTATTAATTAAAATTTTGATACCTTCCTGTTGGCACCTGTTTTTAATCGGGTCATGCATGCTTCATTAATGACAATTCTATTGGAGTTCTTGAGTATGTTGTAGCTGAAATGGAATTACAATTGCAATTGCTAGACCTCCTCCCTCACAGAGCAACAAATTTAATTGCTGAATTTCTTTAATGTGATTAATTATATGTTGCTAAGTTCTTAATGCAATTCATTATATGTCGCTAATTTATTTAATAAACATTTTCGTTACCAGGGTGTTAAATGTTCACCTTCTTCTGGAGTATGTAGCTCTGCTCTGGAAGAGAAGCTGATAAAGAATGTGTTTGCTCAGAAGGTGAGATCTCTTAAGTGCTCATTAAATTGTTCTCTTGAGATCGCTTTTGAATTCTTCTTAGCTTTGTAGGACAAGTTCATTCAAAATTATCATATGGGTATATATCAGTTTTTTCTTGGTTGGCTTGGTGGTATTGCTCTTTCAATTTCAGTTCTGATTTCAGAAGTTCATTCAAATGATGCTTCTTTAGTAAGAGTATTTTCTGTTTGACATAATATATCCTTAGCAGCTAACAAGTCTATGAGGAGATTAAAAGTATTTGTGCTCATATATTTCTAAGTTATTTTTGCTTGATGCAACATCTGCAACAACATATGAGCTTTGTTGATGAGTTAACAAGGACTAATCATCAAAAAAAGGGCGAGGGTTGATGACTTATCTGTACCATATATATCAGTCTATTGTCATAATTCTCCCTTGAACATAATTCAATGCTTTGAAATAATGTAGCAGTTTGTCTTTATCTAATTCTCAAAGGAAAATCGATGTGGCATG
Organism: Bocquillonia castaneifolia; assembly: GCA_948193215.1. NCBI lineage: Eukaryota > Viridiplantae > Streptophyta > Magnoliopsida > Malpighiales > Euphorbiaceae > Bocquillonia > Bocquillonia castaneifolia. The sequence goes on from CANYLF011217590.1 coordinate 8,177, forward strand.
TTCTATCCTTAAAGACAGTTATCTTTATCTGGATGAAATATACAAGAATAAAATAACCTATATAGAACTGCCAAGGTTCCATTAATGACTTTTCTTTTGTCAGCTTTTGTCTTCATCGAAAGTTACAGTACCTATAAAGCTTCAGTATTGTGGTGGGGAGCCTCTCTCATCGTGGGAGTGGATGGAGCATTGGACAAGGTCACGGTTTTGGGAGTCCCGAGTCCAAGAAAAGAAAACTATTAAGCATGGTACTGTTCAAAAAGTGGAGAAGAGACAAGGGCGTCCAAAACGAAATGTCCAGAAGCTATCCCGTGCTAATACTGAAAATGGTTCAGGTCGCTCAGCTAAAGAGTCCAGTAAACCAAAACGTAATCCAAGAAAGGTTTCAAGCAACCCAATAGGTTCAGTTCCGGAACATTCGCAAAATGAACTTGAGAAGGTAAATCGCAATGGAAAAGCTTCTGATTCCACAAAGGAGGCTTCTGAAAATTTTGATGTTGACAATGGGAAAGGAAGGCAGAGAGTGGAGAAGTCATCTGTTATTGCTGCTGAAGTTCCAGAGGGCATTAATGATAGTGCAGTCATTACAGACATGCCTGATATTGATGCAAGTCCAAAAATTCCTGCCGTAGATGATCAGGTTGGTGCATTATATGAGTGCCGTGATATGGACTTGGAACCTGTGGGGAGCAATGGTAAACTTGATGATATTGAAGTTGCAGATAAGCAATTAAACCATAAAGATTACCATGCTGGAAATGAGAACCAGAAAATCAGTGATAGAAGATCTTCATTTCCTCCAAAAATTGAGCATTTGGAGAATGGGGTTTACAATACACCAAAAGTGCCCAGCTATATGGCCCCAACTGAATCTGCAAGAGCTAAGCTAAGGGGACAAGGATCACCTAGATTGTCTGAGGATGCAATTGAAAATGCTAGCACAACCTCTACTAGACGTCATTCTTTGCCATCATCCACCAATGGCAGGTTTACTACAATGTCCCCGCGAGCACAGAAACTGCTCCATGCAGCTAGCAAAGGAGTGACCAGAAATGACAGATCTTTATCTGCTTCTAGAGATGGTACAGGTAAGAGCCTAAAATCATGGAGTTTTGTCTCTTCATAACTTCTAAATTTTTTGTTATCTGCTCTCAAAGCATGAAGATTGACATCATTTGCAATTTACTGTTTTTTTTTAATTATTATGAGCAATTGAGAGTTTAGATGGATGAAGAAATACTCATGTATGCATTTTTCTTTAAACAAAAACCTTCAATAATAATGCTGATTACTAATGAAATTCAGTGATGATCTTCAGCTAGGCTTAATTACTGTGTTTAGTTCTCTTTTAAGGGCGGAGGGCTTCCTATTTGTTTTCAGCTCTATGAATCTCCCTTGTGTTTGTGTGCACGTGCAAAAAAGTCATTCAAATTCGAACTTGTTTCCTCCTTTGTTTCTGTGATTTATCCATGAACCATATATGTCTAGGCTGGTTATGCGCCCTTTTACTTGTCTAAACTTGTGCTATTATGTACAAAATCTACTTGATTGAAGCATGGACTTATATAACATAACCCGGAAAGCTCTTTTCTTTTTTCTCCCCTTCAGTTCATGGAATTCCTGTTTTGCTTTCTTATTATCGATTTTTATGTGGTGCCAGTTGCAGATAAGGTCGTTAAAGCGGAGTGGAGGAGGTGATTTACCTGAAGAATGCTCCATTGCAATGTTATAAAGAGGAGACAGAAAACATTTGTGATTATACTTGCTACTCTTGGTACAAAGTTACATAGTAATCACTATCTGGTTTGGGAAGTTTGTTCAAGTAATTTGCATAGTTATTTTGTGCTGGAGTGTTTAGGTGGGTACATATTTAATGGTGATTAATGTCGTGCTGCCCTTTAGGCCTTTTGTGCTGTACAACTTTCTTTGCTTTTCCCTTCTGTGCTATATACAATAGATACCAGATACAAGAAACTCACCAGTTTAAAGTTCAAACCTGTATTTATCATTGTGGTTCTTTAAAGGTTGAAAGTCATGCTAATTGGCCATCTTTGTGCCATGGTTTCATATCAGAATGTCAAGTTAGAAATATCTATAATTTGCTCCTTCAACTTATTCCATGAAGTATCTAATTTGTAAGAGGAAAAGGCTTAAATTCCCACTAAGTTAATTATAATTATTCAATAATGTTAATTTTAAACTTTTTAAGAGATTTTAAAAATTGTGATTGTGAAATGTTTTCATCTAAGTTGTGTTTAAAAGTGATTTTTAATAATAATCTGATTTAATTTGAATCAATTTGATCTTCTGATAACTTTTCATAATTATTTATATATATTACAAATAAAATTTTAATAATCTAACTTGATAATTTCCCTAATTTTAAAATTTTTAAGAGTAACAAAGCGTATGTATCAATTAGTAGTTGTACTATCATTTACATTTAATACATAGAATAATATAATTAATATAGATAAAAAAATTTATGTAACTTCTACATTTGTAGAGGCTAATTTTTAGATGCGACACTAAGATGATCTTATATCTGTAACATATTGGCGCCTAAATAATCCATGAAGCCAAATTTTAGATGAAAAAAAAAACTAGGGTGAGCAAAAACTGACTAAACCGAATAAATTGAATTAATTTAACTAAATTAAAATAAATTGGTTTGGTTTGATTTGAAATAATAAAATTTTTAGTTTTTGATTTTGGTTTGGTTTCATAGATTGATAAACCGAACTAAACTAAAAATCAAATTTTATTATATATATATATATATATATATATATATATATATATATATATATATATATATATATAAAAGATAAAAATATATATTATATAACATAAATATAAAATTAAAATAAAAAAATTGTAAAAATAAAAAAATAAAATTCGATCAAATCGAATCGAAATATTCGAACCATTTGGTTAGTTTGATTTTGGATTAAATCCTTATTTGGTTTGGTTTGGTTTCATATTTCTAGATTAAAAATCAATTGGTTTTAATAAATTCAAACTTAAACGAACTGACCGAATCGAACTGTGTACACCTTTAAAAAAACTATGGGATTAATGATTGATAATTAATTATGTAAATATATTTTACATTATATAAAAATAGAAAATTTATGTCACAACTAATTGTGTTTGATCCAAAGGTAAAAAATCAACCATACTATTTTCTAGGTATTAGAAAAGATAACTATATTTATCTTTTAACTATATTTATGATTTTTTTTACTTATTTTGTACCACTTCATATATATGCTACAATTTATTTTATAATTTAATTTAAGTCATAAGGAAAATATTACTACACTACTTAGAAAGTCGATTAAATTACTTAGTTTCTATGTAGCTTTTATTGACTCGAGGAAACCTAAAGCTCACTAACCTTTCCAAACTTATTGAGGTAATGATAAAGAAAAAACTAGAGTTGATAAAATTTTTCAGTTTAATTTATTGCAGGTAGTTGAAATTTATGACTATTATAAAAGGGGATTTGCATTTATAAATTAAAATCACATATTAGAATATAAAATTATGTGATAGAATTCAATAATAAGAAAATATTATAGAATGAGTGATATTTTTTTCTTATATAATTTTTTTAGTTGTTTGTCTACCATATCTCTTAATTCTTTTCTCTTCAAATTGGACTTCTTGTAGTAGTGACCTCGGTCACAAGTTAATCTTAAATTAGTTTTTTAGGAATGCCTTTCACTAATAGATTTTAAATTTATTTATAATCATAGAATTTGTTGTCTTAATTACTTTTTGATTAAACTGATATTTGGTTTCCATATATTGATTGATTACTTGTAGCTATGTGTGCTTTTTTAGTTAGATTGTAGAGGAAAGAAAGCCATAAGTAAAATTTCGACCATAATTTTAAAGTTAAGTCTGGTGTTCTGGGTTTGAATTCTGCACTCCACATATCAATATACTGTTTTAAAGTCTCACGGTATAGAATACAATATCATAATTCTTATTATTAAAATATCCAATTTATCAATAAATATTGGGTGTGGTTATTCCCACTCCATTTTCCTCAAATACACTCCACTGACTAGCTTTTTTATTCATAAATTTAAAGTCATTCCTTTCATAAAAACCCACAAATAGAGTGTATTTAATGAGAATGGAGTGGAAATAACCACATCCTAAATATTATACCTTAAAATTACAAAAAATCTATTATTTTCCAACACATTCTGTCATGGCCTTGCCTTCACCCTGTCTATATATGAGGATGTAAATGTTCACATAAACTTAAAAAAATGTCGATATATTTTCGTAACAATAAAATATTGTCACCTATGACATTAGGGATACTCATATGATCAATAGCAATTGAAACTCCTGCCATTGCCTCAGATTTGAATATCTTAATTAGGTTGAATTCGTAGGTAGATTCCACTCGAGAGCCAATTCCATCTCTATGTATTTACTGCCGAATATGAAGAAGATGGATATGGGGAAGGGGAATTGTCCAATTAGTGTTTGTATCCCGACTTCACAAAGAACCATACCAGGGGTAGACAGGTAATTAAAAAGTTTGATTCTATTAAATCTGAATTAATGAATTACAAGACGAACCTGATGTATCAATCAAATACTAGATGATTAATTGACAGTCATGTCTCAAGGATGATCTTGTATAGGAGTTCTAACACGAAAATCAGGAGATTTGAGGAAGCCATTTATCCTGCCAGATACGTATCTTGTCCATAAAGAGCACATTTTGGATACTTGCAATGTCAACATTTTTTTAATGTCATTCATGAATAAAACAACAATAATGTGGCAGTGCTGTTAATTATTATTATTATTTTTTATTTTTTATTTTTTTGCAATCATATGAGGGTTTCGACTGGTGTGAGGCTAGGGATTAGGGGTAGACATAGTAAGGGTTCCATATAATTATAGATTAGTCCTTTAAGTTTTATTTTTTTTATTATACTTATGTCCTATATGGATGTAACTTAAAATAAGATATTTGAACAATATCTAATTTAATACTTACCACCATTTTTATCTATAAAATGGATAACACGGATTTTTTTTTTATTTAAAAATAATTTTTGATGGGTTATTTAAACATAATTATGAATTAACTCCATTTATCTATTTATTTATTAAATAATGGATAAATAATTATTATTTCATAATTTTATGTATAATATACAATTTAAATCCAAAATTAAATACATTTTAATATTTATCTCTTGTAAAATATTAAATTTAAAAATTTTATTTTTAATTATAAGATTAATTTTAATTATAATTTAAATTAAAAATCAATTTGAATAATCTCTTTTGGTTTTAGGAAGATGTCTCTAGTTCGAGCATCGCCTTCATTGGAAGAGGGCAAGGACTCAAATGGGCCATAATTGAGCAATTAATTTGAATCTAAAGGATTTGGGATACTAATGTAGGCAATACTAATAAAAAAATTGAAAAATCTTTTATATATATATATAGGTATTGCCTATAGTGGTATTCCAAGTCTTTTGGACTCAGACTAATCCATTGCGAGGGAGCCGACGTCCAGCTATAAATGGCCCATTTGAGTTCCTTGCCCTCTTCCAGTGAAGGCGAGGCTCGAACTCAAAACCTCTCCTTGAAACTAGAAGGACTTTACCAACTTTTACTGGTAAAAATTGAATAATCTATTATATCCAAACTTTCAATTGGCAAAGTTTTCGACTTTCAACAATTATATAGCTGGCAAAATTTCAGTAATTTTTTTACCTGTTAAAGTGATTATAGAGTATTTTTGAAAAAGAATTGATACATTAGAATTTACTATATAATTATTGAAAGTTTGTGATATAATTGTTAAAAGTCGAAAACTTTGGGTATTTTTTGATAATTAAGTCATATTTTATTTACCTTTAATTTTTAAATATTGAACCAAATTATTTATAGGATTTTAGTTTAACTAGTGAAACTACTCAAATATCCAATTTGTATTCAACTATTGATTGATAGAGGTATAAATGAATTGAATAGCTTATGAACAGATTGTTGTTCGACTTAAGTTTTTCCATGACTTCATTAATTAAACTAGTCGAGACCTAGATAAACAAGCTAACCTTAAATATTAATATTTTCGGTTCATTTACATTAGTTGAGAATTTGATTAAGAGTTTATGAGATTGTTAATTTAGGAGTTCATTAGTTTGTTAGTTTATGTGTTTATTAATTAACATAT
>CANYLF011218016.1:0-15101 GCA_948193215.1 Bocquillonia castaneifolia
TTTTCATTAAATAAATTATAAATATTTCTTAGTTATTAAAAATAGTCATTATTATATTTATAATCATAAATTTTATATTTAAATTATAATTTATGTATATTAAATATGAATATCATTTTTAAGAATAATTTTATAATAAAATATTTTAAATTAATATTTATAAAATAAAAATCAAGCTCGATAAAAACTCAGTTACCTAGGCTCGTGAACACTACTTGAATACAGTGGTGCTCAGTTCAAGCTCGGCTCATTTACTAAATGAGCTTCAAGCTTAAGCTTGAGTTTAGCTCGTTTAATAAATGAATCGAGTCCAAACATCTAAAGTTTGGTTCGGCTTAGCTCGGCTGGATATAGTCCTAATCTCAAGTGGAGGTATCGAGCATTTAAAAAAAAAAGGATTGTCATACTTCGTTTCCTATTTTATATGGAGAAAAGTATTTTGCTATCAAAGAACACTAGGTAATTACTTGCCGTTATATAAATTTGAATGTATTAGTTGAGCTTAGTATTAAGAACAAATTTAAAAAAAAAACTAGCGATTTTACTCTTTCTTTCTCTCAAATTTTTTTTTTCATTCTTTTGGGTGGGTTGTCATCGGTGTTTTCATCAATTATAAGCTCCTTTCAGATCATTTTTATTATCTTTTTTTTAATAATAAATTAGATGTTTTTATCAATTAGTATAAGTTTATTCACTCTTTTTGAGAGTTTTGTTTTTTTTCTCTTATGTGAGAGTTTTTCTTCTTTTTTTTGTGAGTGTTCAATCTAATATATTGATAGAAGGTTATCATTGTTATGCTATAACACATGATATGGATCTCCATTATTTGAAAGATGTTAAGTTATTAAAGATTTTTAGCATATTTATAGCCATATGTCTAAAGTTGAAACAATTTGTTACTATTTGTATAGATGATTTATCTTTCATTGTTTACGACGTCGTCAGTGACGGCTGTAAACATTCCATTGCAAACTTAATTTTATTTTGGACCCCGTCGCAATTCTGTAACTATGTCATCACAAAACTTTAATATTTGCGACGAAACGTAGGTCCGACGTAAATGGTAGTCTCAAAAACTCTATTTCTTGTAGTGAGAGATCAAGAGAATTGGTCAAAGAAAATTACATCCTAATGAAAGAGTCAGAAATCTAATAATGTTATCAACTGAGAAAGAAAAACACTACAAGAATTCTACTAATGTGCAACGGACGAAGCTGCCACAAATTCTACGAAATTTGACGTAAATTACACTTTGCGATGGATTTTGCGACAGCCGATGTCCGTTGTGAAATATCGTGTCACATATTCTTTTACATCGGACATGAGTTGCCCGTTGCAAATTTACAACGGATTTTGTAATCGATAGCTTTCGATCGTAAAAATAGCAAAAAATAGAGACCAGATCTGTGACACATTTTGCGACAGCATTAGCCGTCATAAATATTGTTTGCGACAGCTAGGGCGATCACAAATGTGGTCGCAGATCATTAAGAAATTGCAATTTTTATTGTGAATTGTGTCGATTTTTATGATGGGTACATGCGTCACAAAAATAACCTGCAATGAATTAGTCTGTCACAGAAACAGACGCAAATAGAAAAAATTTTGCAATTTTTTTTATTTTTTATTTATTAATTGGCATAATTAGAAGTAAACCTATTTCACCTGTTTTTATATATACTAAAATGTATTATATTCCATAATCAGAAAATGAATTTGAAATTGAATTTGAAATTAAATTGAATAAAAACAATAATGAATGATAAAAACATTAAGAATTAATCAACAAATGATATATCATACCCTAATGTAATAAAAAGAATCGATAAGTAAAAAGTGTATTAAGTGTAAAAACCTAAGCAAACTGTACTGTATGATAAGTAAATGAATCAAGAAAACCTAAGTCGAAGAAGGGAGAGAATGATCTGAAGGTGCTGCGGATGTAGGTGGAGTAGGAGGTGCTGAAGAGGTAGATGCAGGAGGAGTTGTTTATAGGAAGTACAGTAGGTGGTGCAGTAGGAGGTGTTGTAGGAGGTGCAGACGGTGGTGCGCCTGTGTAAATAAAAGGTTGTGATGGATGAACCTCAACCTCAGGGAAAACTAAGTCTGGGACCTGCACACCAGTCGATCTCAAAGCTACAGCTAGAACGTCAATGTGTGCATGATAACGCTGGTCCAACAACTGCACCACGGTCCTCATGATGTCAGTCCGCATCTGCTGGTCCATATGAGTTAGCTGAACATGCGATGGCACCTGACGTTGCTCCGACTCTCTCTGAACCTTTGCCTGTATAGTGGCCTGAAAGGCAGGATCAACTAGGGGTGCTCACATGTCGGGTAACCGAACCGTGGGCTAAAACTAATAACTAAACCATTTGCAATAGTTTTTACATATTTGAAACCGAAATCAAAACCGTAATGAACGGTTACCCGGTTAACGGTTAACTAGTCAAATAGACCGGTTAGCCGACGGTTTCGGTTTTAAACTGTATTAAAAATATTCATGGGACAGCAACATTGAAAACCTACAATACTATCCATATCATGTTAAACATACTTAAAAATACAAGAAAGCTTAATAACAAGTGAAGGTGATTTGCATATTCTACTGTTAGCTGGAAATAATAACAAGCGAGCTGTATAGATAGTGATGCAGCCGACAGGATGATGTTGGGCCTGATGTGGGTTGTGGTCTAATCTCGTAGGAGTATGGCTGTCGTGATAACTGCTTGTGTCGGCTTGAGAGCCTTGGGTTGTGTCGGCTTTCCTAGGTTAATCCTGCAGAGGTAGAAAATGGTCGGACGGGACAAGTGTCCTGGGTTTGACTCCGACGCTCAAGTTAGTTAAGGGTATTTAATGTAGTAATTAATGAGCTGAAAGTTCAAATCCTTTACATGTAGAATCTTTGGGTATTTATAGGGTTCTTGTATGTGACGTGTCGCCTTGGGGACTTGCCAGGTGTCATAGCAAAGCTGTAAGAGTGTTTAGTATGGTTTGCTTTTGGGCTTTGTTTGGGCTCTTGGGCCTATTCTATCACTAGTCCCCCCCCCCCCCCCCATGAGAAAATGGTAGACATTTATGTCTTTAGGTGTAGGGATAAATGCGGGCAGGAGTAGACAAGTGTTCAAAATTGGTATGAAAAGACGAGAATGGTGTTGATGTCAAGGTACTGGGTGGGGCTATTTTTGTCCTATCGATATGCTTAAATACTGGAGAGGAGGTTTGCATTTTTTTTCTACTTTGGCATTTATTCCTAGATTTAGTTTTTCTTTGTAACGAAAAAAATTGTTTGACCGCTTCCTACATCGTTTTATGGCCCGTATCAAGTGTACAACAAAACCTGTGCGTCCTGCTCATATCGACTCTCCTAATTGGAATACTCTCCTTCTCAAAATGAACAATTGGGAGTGTCTCACTTCTCCTGACGACTAGGAAAGTTGCCGTCGCGTTTATCATATTCCTGCCGGCTACATCTTGTTTTGTCCCAGGAGTGATGTTTCCGCTCTGGTGAGTTCTTGGCTGACAAAGATAGTTTTTTATCATGAGCAGCTTCAGTCTGGTTTGCAATTTTCGCTTCCTTACATCATCTCATCTTTTTGTCAAGATTTCTTAGTCCCTTTATCCCAAGTGCATCCAAATATGATATGTCTGTTGTTAGAGCTCCAAGAACTTTTTTTTGAGCAGAAAGAGCTTCTGACTATTGATCGTCTTCTTCACCATTACTACCTTACCCATTGCGGCTCCAATGTTTTTGCTCTATTAAAGCCTAGGCGCTTCTCTTTCGCTAGCTTAGAATATGATATTGGAACTTCTTGGAGGGGGAGGTACACCTACATTGAGCACGAGGATTTCAATGACTTGCCTAAGCAATGGAAAGCCACGCTTCCTGACCATCATGCCGACATTCCTACACCTCATGAGCTAGTGTTGTATGAGAAGATTAAAGAGATTATCCAGTAGAGGAAGCCTTCTACCAAAAAGTTAATGCAAGCGTTTGTTCATCGGGAGGAGAGTGCTTCAAGGATTTCTAGATAGCCCAGGTTGGCTTTAACCCAGGATCAAGTTCGGGTTGCCCGCCTCCTTCGTGACGGTAATAAAATATCTGATCCTTTCGATTTGGATGTGGTGAAGGGTTTAATGCAGTATCCTCAATTTCAATCCTTTTGAGGATCCTTAGCTCCAGCCTGTGGTTCTTCTTCGGGTGATGTTCGCCATGCTAATAGCTCATTGGATTGGCTTGATGTGTGGTTGTCTGCTTCTAACCAGAAAGAGTTACTTCAGCCCTCTCCATTGGCGAAGAACAAGCCTTCATCTGGCACACCGAAAGAAAGAGTGACGGTTGCAGATGTTTCTGATCCTGACAGTCCTAAAAGGATGGATCCACCTCCTATTATTTTTATTAACCCGTCTAAAAAGATGGGTCAGCCTCCTACCACTACTCCTTTGCCTGCTGTTGGGAGGGTTGTTGAAGTTAGCCCGTTTGGTCCTCCTGTCATTTCAACTACAACAGCTACTGCTAGGACGATTCCTGCCAGCTATATGCCATCTGCCCAAACAGATCTCAAAAGGAAAAGAGCGATAGTAGCTAGCAGTTCCGAGAAGAGGTTGCCACTTGAAGTGACAGAGGAGGATGAAGATGACTTACTCAGCTTCCCTAGGCAGTAATTATTGGGACCCTCATATTGGCGATGAAATGATGCACTTCATATCATAATGTTGTGGTCCCAGCCATTGGCAAGAAGATTATACGCCAGACACTTTGTGCCATGGCATTATTAATCACAGGTTTGAGGGGATGGAAGGCATTCTAATGCTAGACAGTTATCGTCAGCGAGCCTATCATAAATCCCTCATTTTAGATGGGGAGAAAATCAAGCTAGGGAGGCAGCTCTCAGAACTTCAATCCTAGCTCCAGGTAGCTAATGCTAGTTTGCCTAGCTTTGAGAAAATCAAGGCTGAGAATGAGGAGCTGAAGAAATAGTTAGCTGCTTCCCAAAAAGAAGAGGAAGAGTCAAATTGCAGGCTTGCCCCTATTGTTGGCGGTTTGGAGGTGGCAGTGACATTTGATGCTGGTGTTTGTCCACCTCAACCTATCGTTGAAGGACTCTAGGCCTCGCCACTTCAAATTGAACTTGCACGTGTCCATCAGGAGATTGAGGGTTACAAGGCTAAACTTGCCCGTGATAACGGACAACTGATAATTGAAAGTTTGTCTGTGTACAGTAAACGGCTGGAGGATCTATGCCGGGCTAAGTTTTTAGACGATGATTTTTCTTTTTTCTCAGAAGTGGACAAGCTAGCTGTAATTTAGGAGTGCAACGAGAGGATTGTGAGATGGAAACAAAAGGAATGATTTTCATGTAATTATGTATGTCTTCAATGTATTCATTAATAAAACTCATTAATTTTTATGCTTTTGAGTGCTCTGGTTTTTCCCTCCTTTTTGCATTCTTGACCCTTAGGCTGTTCGCGCCATTCCATTTACTTCCTTGACGTGGTGCAATTCTAGCTTTTAGGGCAGTTGTAAAGTTTTCCCTTCTACACGTTCTCCCACTACAACGTTAAATGCAGTGGGTGATTTTACTATAATGCCCTTTCGCCCCTTTGGAAGCTGAAGCGTTAGTATGGGTTTTTTAGGGTAGGGTAGTAGTATATAAAGTGACATTATGCTGTTAACTTTTCTTTACTTTTGTGATTTCTTGCTTTTGAAGTGGTTTCTTTCGCCTCAATTAAATATCATTACTTGCCATTGTTTCTTCCCATGTTTCTCTTGTTTGGTAAGTCTTTATGGCTGAGAGTGAGTCTAGGGGTTATTCTAGGTCTTCAAGTAGTGGCGGCCGTGGTGGTGGTCCCTCTGAGTCTTCACCGCTTGAGAGAACCGACAACCTTCAGGATTTAACTCTTGTTAGATCTGTTGCTTCTACTACAAATGTCATAGCCATAGAAAGAGGTGGTTTGCCTGCCAGGACTGGTAAAATGGGTGAAGCTGCGGCTTTGCAAGGTACTAGGGATAGATCTATGGCATCTCAAGAACCTGATACTAACTTTTGGGGTAGTTTCTCTTATGGATGAGGATCTGGTTGCCGATGCCGGCCCTCTGTCAAAATCTTTTGCCTAGTACAGGAGCTGTATCGATGGGGTTGAGCTGAAAACTCATTGATGTTGCTTTTTACCGATTTTGAGGTTCTCACCCTAAGTGACTGTTGCTCATACTTGGATACTTATGAGTCTGGGTCGGCAGTTGTGGCTATAGAACAGTTAGAAGGTGGTCTTTATTTTCCCTTGGACCAGATTTTTATTGATCTATGTGCCACTTACAAATTTCCCATCGATCAATTGCACCCCAATTCTATTCGTTAGATATGTGTACTCACTAAAGTTCTTCATAGAGTTGGTTTCACATTGACTCTTGGCCGTCTCCAGTCATTTTTTATTGTCAGTAAAAGGTTGGCCATCTCCCTGTTTGTGCTCTTAATGGCCAAAACTCATTGGGCCTTCATTGGGAAGCTTCCGGAATCCATAAAAACTTTGGGTCTGAACTTTTTTCGAGTGAAACATTCAACCCTGGGGAGTTTACCTTCAAGTTGGAATTTTATGGACTCTTCATCTTTTGCCAAGCTTTCACCCATGCCCGACAAATCGTCTCCTGACAAAAAATTTACACAGAAGCTACTGGAGGAGATTGCCACCACTGCAGGTACTAGGCTGAATGCCAAATACTTCATCAAGTCTTGCCTGAGAAGTCATAAAGAGGGTTGCTTTGATGGCTTGACCTCCAATTTAACCAATTAAGGTCAGTGTCTTGGGTTACTGTGGGTGAGGTTTTCTAGTTCTTTTTATTTTTGCTAACTTTGCCTTTTATTGCTGTCTCTATCTTTCTTTTGTAGCGGTGGCAGCCATGGATTTCAACTTCATAAAGGACTTGATGAGTGAAGTTGATGTAGCTAACTCAGTGAGGCAGGAGGAGGAAACAGCTGACAATTATGACCGTCCACGTGATGATGCTGTGACCTCACGAGCTCCCGTGGATACCGATAAGAGAAAGGGAGGGGATCAGACCGGAGAACAACCTGTGAAGAAAAGGAATAAAGGAGGAAAGGACCAGGAGAAAAGCGTGCAGTCTCCCAGTAAGGAGGATAAGCAGCCATCTGGAGCTATCGAGCTTTCAGACAGTGGGTTTGATCTCTCTGTTGCTGAGCGAGTGAGCCTCCTAGTCGGTCCATTGAAGTCTGTCGGGTTCACATTCATGACTACTTCAGGAAACTTCCTGGTGAGTATTTGCTTTCAATTTATTTTTACCATTCACTTCTACATTTTATTTAATCGTCATCTGCTTTTCAGATGACGGGCTTCTGGATTCGATGAAAGGGCATCAAGACTATGCTGAAATGATGGGTGCTCTTCATAACCAGATGAATGTATCTCATATCCATTTTCAAAGGGTATATGATGACCTGTTGTTATGAGAGGAAGAGGCTCAGCGGTCTTTAAGAAGTCCTTAAAAGGAACTACAGGAACCCCGAGACAAGCTGGAATCCCTAGAGGCTGAGAAGAAGGGCTTGGCCATTCAAGTGCGGGATCTTGGGGAGAAGCTGGATCATTCTGAGAGTTCCCTTGCTGTCGAGAGGGAATACTGTTCAAAGACCACTCAAGATGCCATAGCTTGTATTCAGGCGCAAGGGAACAAGATCTGGAAGCTTAGAAAAATGATGGTTCTGAGCTTGACTCAAGCTATGACGGAGGTAAAAAAACCATTATTTACGAAGGCATCCAAGCCAACCTGCTCACACTGCCAACTTCTTGGATGTGCAATTTGGTTAACTTGTAGATTGTATAACTATCGATCTTGAGGCTGCCAAGAAAAAAGCTTCGGCGTTTGGAAAATTCGCTGCTCAGCTTCCTTCTTGGCGTAAGCTCTCCCTTCCGTCCACTCCTTCTGCCCATACAAAGGAAGCTCCTCACTTTTGACGTGATCAATTATTGCGTCAATAGTGCCATCTCGAATAGCCTCTGCTTCAATACTCTGGGCATGATGAATTGTCATGTCAATAGCATCATCTCAAATAGCCTTGGCTACAGTACTCTCGACGTGATCAATTGTCACGTCAATAGTGCCTTGTCGAATTTCCTTTGCTACAATACTCTCCGCATTTGTTACGTTTTGGGTGATCAATTATTGTATCAACTTATTTTGTTATGGCCTTTTGTATTTTGGTGACTGTCTTGGATTTTGGTGACTTTGTCCTTTTTGTAACTATTTATAGGAATTTGCTTTTACTTCTGTTCTTTAGTTAGCCGTTTATGTTCTTGGCTAACTTCTTCTGTAACTTTGGTAGAGAAATACTATTTATTGCAATTTCTTCAGTATTTTCTTTATGTTATCGTGATTTCTTCAATATTCCGTCTATTTCCTTTATGTTATCAAGAGTGATCATTTTATTTTGCCTTCCAACTGATGTGTGTTGTTGCGTTTTTATTTTGTGTTGAATAACTTGGTACCGAAAAAAATCCCTTAGGCGTTGTTGGTCTATTTTAGACTTGTTTGCCTTGAGACGGGTCAGGTTCCCACTTGGGAGGTTTAAAGCCTCTTTGGGGGCCAAGTTATTGTCTATTTTAGACTCACTTGCCTTGAGACGAGTAAGGTTCTCGTTAGAGAGGTTTTGGGCCTCTTAGGAGCTATGTTATTGTCCATTTCAAACTCACTTGCCTTGAGATGGGTAAGGTTCCCGTTAGATAGGTTTTAGGCCTCTTAGGGGCTAAGTTATTGTCCATTTCAGACTCACTTGCCTTGAGACGGGTAAGGCTCCCGTTAGAGAGGTTTTGGGCCTCTTAGGGGCTAAGTTATTGAGGAGCTAAGTTATTGTCCATTTTAGACTCACTTGCCTTGAGACGGGTAAGGTTCCTGTTAGAGAGGTTTTAGGCCTCTTAGGGGCTAAGTTATTATCGATTTCAGACTCACTTGCCTTGAGATGGGTAAGGTTCCTGTTAGAGATGCTTAAGCAGTTGGAGATACATTTGTTGAAAAAAAAATGCCATTTCATTGATTCAGTGTACTAGAGAAAGATACATTCTACTGATAGTATTTTTTTTAAGATGTTGAACGTTCCAAGCCCTTGGTGGTGAGGTGCCGTCCATATTTGCCAACCAGTAAGCGTCGTTTCCCATTACTTTTAAAACCTGATAGGGACCCTCCCAATTGCATTGGAGTTTTCCGACACCAGCATTGCCTCTGCTGATTTCAGCATTTTTTAGGACTAGTTCTCCTTCTTTGAATTCTCTGGGCCTAACTTTTCTGTTGTGATATCTAGCAGCCTGTCTTCTGTATACTTCAGCTCTTGCAGCAGCTTGTTATCTCCTTTATGCTAACATCTCTTTACAAATCATGATTTGCTCATTATTGGAGTTGGGGTCATAGTTGGCTACTCTGTAAGATGGGACTCCCAACTCAACCGGCACTACTGGTTCCATCCCATAAGCCAGGTGAAATGGTGTTTCTCCTGTGACCTTTTTTGGTGTGGTCCTCTTGGGCCAAAGTACTAGATAAAGCTTTTCTGCCTAGTTTCTTTTTGCTTCATCTAGCCTTTTCTTCAAACCACTGAGTTGATTACGATTAGTGACTTTCGTTATGCCGTTAGTCTAGGGGTATGCCACAGATCCAAACTTGTGCTTTATCTCCATTCTTTCACAGAAATCGTGGAACCTTTGGCAGACAAACTGCTTCCCATTGTCTGTGATAAGTGTATGTGGGAGACCAAACCTTGTTATGACTTCCTTGAAGAAGAAATACTCTGCTTTGGCAGCTGTTATGGTTGCCACTGCTTCTGCCTTAATCCACTTGGTGAAGTGATCTACTGCTACCAACAAGAATTTCTTTTAACCTGCTACTTTAGGAAAAGGTCCAAGTATGTCCATGCCTCAGGTTGAGAATGGCCAAGGATTGTTGATTGATCTTCTCTCGGTTGCCAGTATATAAATTTTGTAGGCATGCCTCTAACATTTGTCACATTTTTTCACCAATTCTTTAGGGTCCTCTTCCATCGTTGGCTAGAAATAACCCTACAATTCTGCCATTCTCTTGATCATCTTGTATCCTTGATGGGCTCCGTAAATTCCCTTATGGATTTCTTCTAAGATTTGCCTTCCTTCGGCCCTAGTTGCACACCGACACCAAAGATGTGACACTGATGTTCTGTACAACACACCGTTGTAATAGGCAAAATTACTTGCCTGCTTGATCAGTCGGCTGGCCTCTTGGGGATCTTCTAGAACCATGCCATGCTCTAGGTAGTCTATGATGGGGCTCATCCAGCCGTCTCTTGCTTGGATGAAGAAAATATGGGGGCTATCTATGCTCTTTCGCTGAATTTCTTCTTTTATCTCCATACTGTGGTACAACAGGCCCCTTACTGAGGCAGACTTGGCAATCAGGTCCTCCTCCTCATTCTCTCCTCTGTCAATTTGTTGGATGACCCACTGCCCCCTGTTCTTATCGACTGCTGATAACAACTCTTTGGCTCTAGCTAAGTACTTGCTTAATACCTCATCCTTGATTTGAAACTCTTCTGTAATCTGATTTACCACTAACTAGGAGTCGCTGAATATCTTGAGGTCCTCTGCCTTAACTTTTATCACCAAAGCTAGTCCTGCCACCAACGCCTCATATTCAGCTACATTGTTTGTAGCTTCGAAGTAGACTCAAGCCCCATATTTGATGATGACTTTCTCTGGGCCCCTCAGAACTACACCAATTCCTGCACCATGCTCATTGTTTACTCCATCAATAAAAAGTTTCCAGGATTGTGCTTTGTAAGGGGTAACTTCTATCCCCAACACTTTCTACGATGAAGTTTGCCAACACTTGAGCTTTCATTGCTTTTCTTGCTTCGTATCTGATCCCATAGTCACCTAACTGTATTGACCATCTTACCAGTCTTCCTGACAGTTCTAGCCTTTGCATTACTTTCCTCAGTGGGAGATCCGTTCTTACTACTATTGGGTAGCTTTGAAAATAGTATTTCAACGTCTCAGCT
Organism: Bocquillonia castaneifolia; assembly: GCA_948193215.1. Taxonomy (NCBI): domain Eukaryota; kingdom Viridiplantae; phylum Streptophyta; class Magnoliopsida; order Malpighiales; family Euphorbiaceae; genus Bocquillonia; species Bocquillonia castaneifolia. The sequence continues at coordinate 11,031 of CANYLF011218016.1, forward strand.
GTGGTGACTAGTGCGAGTGCTAGTTTTTCCACCATTAGGTATCTGAGCTCTACGTCCCTTAGCGCCCTACTGACGTAGTAAATTGGCATCTATTCTGATCCTTCCTCTTTGATGAGTACCGATGCTACTGCTTCTTTGCATGCCGCCAGGTATAAAAATAAGGTATCGCTTGGGATGGGCCGGCTGATCAATGGCGGTGAGGTTAGGAATCTTTTTAGATCTTCAAGTGCATGCTGACAATCATCCCCCCATTTGAATTGTTTGATGTTCTTGAGGCTGTGATAAAAGAGTAAGCACCTTCTGGCTGAGCTTGAAATGAATATTCCCAGTGCCGTGATTCTTCCATTAAGGATCTGGACTTTTCTAATTGTTTTGGGGGGTTGCATGTTGATAATTGCCTGAACCTTTTCGAGGTTTGCCTCAATTCCCTTACACGACACCATGTAGCTTAAGAATTTTCCTTCTGTGACTTCGAAGGTGCACTTATTCGGGTTCATCTTCATATTAAAGCTTTCAAGGATTTGAAACACCTTTTCTAGGTCTGATGGGTGGTCTTCTCTCTTCTTACTCTTTACAACAACATCATCCACATAGACCTTCACTATTTCTCCGATGAGCTCCTGAAACATAAGATCTATAAGTCTTTGGTATGTCACCCCTGCATTTTTCAAGCCGAAAGGCATCATTCTGTAGTAATAATTACCCTTGTGGGTGATAAAACTGGTCTTCTCCTTATCTTCCTTCTTCATGGGGATTTGGTGATACCCTGAAGTCATATCTATGAGGCTGATGAGCTCGTGGCAGGTAGTGGAATTGACAAGTCTGTCGATATTGGGTAGTGGATAATTGTTCTTTGGGCAGGTTTTATTGAGGTCAGTGAAGTCAACACACATTCTAAATTTCCCACTTGCCTTCTTTACCATAACCACATTGGACAACCATTCGGTGCATCTTACTTCTCTTATAAAACCTGCCCTTTCCAGCTTGTCTACCTCTTCTGCAGCCGCCTTCTCCTTCTCGGCTGACATTGGTCTTTTCTTCTGTGCTACTGGCTTAACATTAGGATCTACCTTCAAAGCGTGAGAAGCTATTGCTCGATCAACTCCTGTGATTTTTGAAGATTTACTTGTAAAGAGTTCTGTGTACTGCCTCAGTTTGTTGACTATAAATGCTTCCAAATCGTCTAGCTTTGCTGAACTTTGACTTCCTTCTCTTCTGCCAACTTTTCTGCTTTCATTTCTCCTACCGGTTCAATCTATTCTTCTGAATCAATCTCTAGTATTTCTTCAATGAGGAGTGCCTCTGTTATGGCCGTTAAATAGCATGCCTTAGCTACCTCTTAATCTCCTTTCACTACTACCACCCCTACATTTGTTGGGATTTTCATTATTAGGTATCGGATTGATGTTACCGCCCCTGAGTCATAGAGAGATATGGCCATCCAAGGATCGCGTTATAAGGCAGAGGCATATCCATGACATTGAAGAGTGCTTTAATCTCCTTGCTATGTGGCTGGTCTCCTCCAAATTCCACTGTAAGTTCAACTAGTCCCATGGGATGAATGGGAGCGCCACTCAACCCTAAGACTAGTGTGGCGTAATGTTTCATGCTTAGCTGAGATCTTCCCATATGCTTGTAAGCCGTCCACGTGATCAAGTTGATGGAGCTTCCTTCATATATCAGTATACGTCTGACGGCATAATTGTCTATGATAGCTTCCACTACCAAAGCATTAGTATGAGGCGCCTGAACATGTGCTCCATCCTCAGGGCCAAACGTGATTACCGGGACAGGGTGGTTTGATGTTCTTCTAGCATGCTTGGTAGCATTTATACTTATGACCTCTGCTCTTGACCTATTCTTCGTAGCTGCTGAACATGATTCTCTACCTATGATGACATGTACCTTCCCTAATATAGTTTTTCCTTTAGGGTCGGCTGTCGTCTGAGACTCCTTTGGTGGGTTTAATGGTGATGCTTCTTTAGCTTGAGTAGTGAACTTCCTCAAGGCTCCCGTTTCTATTAACCTCTCAATCTCCCTTTTTAACTCAAAGCAATCCTTTATATCGTGCCCATAATCTTCGTGGAACTTGCAAAAGTGATTCGTGTTCCTTGATCGCTGGATCATCGATCTGGGATTAGTATATGGGGTTTGGCTATCTCATATCCACATTAGGGCATTTATTTTGGACTGGTTCAAGGGGAGCGAAACTCTTCCGTCTCTATTGGTTGTATTGGTAGGGTTTACTGAAGGTTTTGTAAGGACGGTAGCTTTGTCTGGTCACATGGGCTTGTTGGATTTGTGTCTTTGGTGGTTTGTCTTCTTTCTTTTCATTTTTCTTTACGTCTATTTCTTCCCTTTCTAACCTCCTGTAACGTCTTCCATCCTCAACACTGACACACTTTTGGGCCATTAGCATCAGATCTTGATATGTCTTTAGTGGCTTTAAGTAGATCTTGTCTGTTAGTCGTCCCATGGTTGTGCCTCTTCTCAAGGCCTGGATCCTTGTGTCAATATTTAGGTCATCTATCTTGGTGACTTCATTGTTGAATCTCTCCAGGTAGTCTCTTATTGACTCATTGTCTTTCTGCTTGCATTAGTAGAGTTGCTCGGAACTTCTTTTTGGTGGTATGTTTAGGAAGAATCTGAGGATGAATTTTGTCGACAAATCTTTCTAGGTGGTGATTGATCCTGGCGGTAGTTTGTTGTACCATTTCTAAGCTATTCCAACCAAGGTGGTCGGGAAAACCTTATAGAGAAGTTTGTCAGAAGCATTGTAGAGTTGCATGTAGTTCACAAACTTTGTGGTGTGTGTTTCTGGGCATCCTGTGTTGGAGAAAAAGTCAAAAGTAGGCACTTTGAAGTTTATCAGTAAAGGTGTGGCTAGTATTTCTAGGGTTAAAGGTGAATTCTTAGCCTCAAAAGGTTGAGGTGCCTAGGTGGCCTCCATCTTTAGATCCTTGATCATCTCGGTCATCATGAGTCGTAGCTTGTCTTCTTTTGAGGAACCAGTCCGTTGTCTTCATTTTGTCTTGCCATTTCTAGAATCTCCTTGTGGTTCACTTGGGCGAGGAGCATTGAATGACTCCGCCACTTCTTTGAAGTCCTTACTAAGACTTCGTCTCGTCCTTTTCTTCTGTTTGCCGATGATCTCAACTTCTTTGTCAACCTCAGGAGTAATCACCTGAGGTGTTCCTATTTCATCAATATTCTGATTGGTTGGTGTGGCAGGAGTTTGTAGCTATGCCATTGCCTCTTGCATTTATGCTTGCAAATCCGCTATTACTTTGGCTAGTTGTTGTCATATTGGTGGTAGTAGGGTGGCTTCTTGGTGTTTTGCAGCATTCCTTTTTTGATAATTTTAGTTAGGGTTTCTGGTTGGTGGGTCTTCTTCGATTGAGGTTGAGGCACCATCTCTGTGTTCCATCAATAGTACTATTCATTTTCCTGGCAATGGAACCAAATGATAAAGCCGACAAGACGATGTTGGGCCTGATTTGGGTTGTGGTCTAATCTGGTAGAAGTATGGCTGTCGTGATAACTGCTTGTGTCGGCTTGAGAACCTTGGGTTATGTCAGCTTTCCTAGGTTAATCCTGTACAGGTAGAAAATCATTGGATGGGACAAGTGTCCCGGGTCTGACTCCGAGGCTCAAGTTAGTTAAGGGTATTAAATATAGTAAATAATGAGCTGAAAGTTGGAATCTTTTACCTATAGAATCTTTGGGTATTTATAGGGTTCTTGTATGTGACGTGTCACCTAGGGGACTTGCCAAGTGTCATAGCAAAGTGACTAGGCCCCGCAAGTGCACGGGTGTTGCCAAGTAGAAAGAGGTGAGTACAAGTATCGTTTTCCCAAAGGAGTTGGTAATTCAAGTATTGATCATACAATCTACTAAGGTTATCCAAGCAATCAAATTGATTATAGAGTGAACAAACTAAAGTAATAACAATCAAGCATAAGCAAAGCAAACAACCTAACTCAATTTCACTAAACAAACAAGTAATTAAAGACAAGGCAAAATGCAATTTCAACAATTTGAAAATACAATCAATAATTAAAACACTCTAGA
>CANYLF011218090.1:0-12503 GCA_948193215.1 Bocquillonia castaneifolia
CCAATTGTGTTTTGTGTGTGATATTAATATTTATAGGCAAACCTCTTACAAATTTTTCAAAAGAAAAATCGGTGCCTAACCATATCTTTTTGACTTATATATATATTTTTTAATCATTATTCAACAGATCTGCCCAAAACATAATCATAATGAGATCATCATCATCAAGTTGAATTGCATAGAAATAAGATGGATCTTGTAATTGCATTTTACGAAAGTAATCCATCACAACAAGAGCATCTCCCTTTTTCATGGAATTTTTTCTTTCAGAAGATAGATAATTTTGAAAATAACTTTCTAAAAATACCTTATGTTCATGACCACCACTATGCATAGCTATTAAGTTAATTGTGGATTTAACTGACATTCCAACCTTTTCTGCATCCATTGCGAGAGCTTTATGGGCTTTTGTAACATGTCTTTGAGTTCTCAGCATGCGCTTCATTGGAGCAGGAGTTAGTTCATGTGTATGCTCAGCATTGAATGATATAACTTCAAACATCTCATCATTCTAAAGTTGGCATGTCATTTATGCTAAACAACCTACTATTGTAATTGGGTGCTCAAATTTTTTATGTTCAGTTCTTTTATTGACACCTTTTTCTTCCCTTTTTGAACAACAATAAGTTCTTCTTCTTACTAGCCCATCTGGAGTTCACTTCAACAAATGTTTTCTAATACTAAAACCAATGTTATAGGCATAAGATTTATAGAATTCATAAGCAGCATCTTCACAATTAAATTTCAAACCAATATATAGAGTTTCGATATTCTCACCAAATTTCAATGCTTTATAATGATTTGTGGATGTTTGATTAGGCAATACACCATCACCATGATCCTTTGATGCATCCATATGAGTAATAATTGTGGGTCTTTGATGGCTACAATGGGTATTTGAAAAGGTATAAGATTGTCTTCTATAGCATATATAGTGCGTGATTATAAAATTGGAGAGACTATTTTATTCAATTGAATTGTAAACAAAAAAAAAGGGAAGGAAAATAGTCGATCTGCACTTTCCTTGTTATCTAATTATTTTAACAATCCATCTTCTAATAAGTTTAGTCAATTAATTAGTGTTTGTTATCGTGGGTACTTATCATGAAATAAATTTAGTTTGCTAGGTACAAATTAAAAAAAAAATGGAAGTGTTTGTGTGGAAATATAAGTTTTTTTTATTTGTTTTATTAATTGAAAGTTGGGCCACATGTCATTAGGATAGTGGATGGAAGTACTATGGTAGCAGGAAAAAAATCCAGAAATTAAGGTCTTTATAGGCTTTAAAATCTACCAAGTAATTGTTAATTACACTCTCTTAAAAAATCTAATAAAAGAATGAATAAAATGCAAATGAAACTATAAAATGATACTTACCAACAAATATAGTATGAGAATGTATATGATAGCACGAAGACTTCTCTTTATGTATTTTAACAAGATCAATAATGAAAGATATGAGATTAATGAGCTGAGTGCTACTAATAAGAATGGAAAGAGAAATCTATCGTAAGGTTTATAGTTTCAAGATTTCAATAGGAAAGGTCCATAATTGTTATACACTATGACTCCTAAATGTTTGAGAATTTGTTTCACCATTATAATCGCTAAAGCTAAACAGCGGAGGCAATGCAATATTGCTAGAGGTTGATAATTTGCTTTGCATACTAACACTTTTTTTCAATCTCTGCACATATGGCATCCACTATGCTTGGGCTTTTTTTAATTTCTTGAGAGCATTTCTAACTTTATCTTTTATGCTCTATAAGCCACTATGGTGTCTCATATATGAATGTGGATATGATTAATAAGAGAAGTGAAACTATAGTAATAACAATCTTTATCCCAAATATGATAATATGAACCCAAAAAAAAATTTTTTAGCAATGCACGCTGAACCGACACTCAAAGCACATTTGAATTCCATATTCAATGAATTTTTCATTTCAAGGTCTAACCTAATGATAATTGTCAGTATTCTCTAGAATTGTTAACTAAAATAAATATTAGAATTCAAATATGATTTAACATTACTTTGATTTTTTGAAAATGAGATGAGGACTTTCATTAACTTATTAGAATCATGGTCTAATACATCATACATAAAAAGGGGGAAATAATAGAGCCTTATTATTTGGTGTCATGTATATGAAGTGTTACTTTCGCAAGGCTGTTAGTAGAAATTTTTCTATTTTTAGGTTTTAGATAAACTTTATTCTATTTTATCAATAAATATTTTAAAATAGAATTCAAAAAAATAGCAATAATTTTTCAAGGACATCAAAATCAGTCTGGCTAGCTACTATTGGTATGTTGGTTTAAGTGAAATTGGTTACTGCCATAAGTTTTTTAATTATTATTATAATTGAATGAATTAGTCTTTCTTTATTTATTTATCCTGTTGTTTTGCAACCATTAGAGGCTGAAGCTTTGGCACTCAAAGAGGCATCATCATGGATTAAAATTAAGGGATTGGTGAAGGTTTTAATTGAAATAGATTGTCTATAAGTGGTATAAGCTCTCCAACATAATATAGATCCTACTTCTTATTTTAATTGTCCATTTTTTTTATTGCATTGATGTCATTAATAGTTTAACAAAAGTATCAGTTCATTTTGTGTATCATAGTGCAAATTCTACTGCTCACACTCTTCAACACAGGGCTGTAAACACTACTATGTGTGGAGAATGGGGTGTTGCACCCCCTGCTTTTGTTACTACTGTGTTGGATTCTGATTTGGTTTAATGAAGATATTCTTCTGTTTTGTTTTTCAAAAAAAATAAAATAAAATAATGTTACTCATATTAAATACTCTTTAAAATGGATGTCTTCTATTGTATTATTTGATTATCTATGAAATTTATAAATTTTAGAATTAATTTTTTTATTTTACCTCTTTCTAACTCTCATATAATATAACAACATTCTGATAGTGTAATTTTTTAATCTATAAAGATAGAAAAGTAAAATTATTAAAATATATAAATTGGTATAAAATTAATTACATTTTCTTCAATTATATAAAAGTAGAACATGATAATTTTTTTAGAGGTAAAAGAATAGTTTCCATTAAACAATATATTAAATTAATCTAGCAAACAACCTAAAATAAATATAGATAAAACTAAAAAAATAGAATCATGTTAAATTTTTTTTTTCATATTTTCTCTTATCATATATATATGTGTGTGTGTATGTGTGATGGGGTAGAGTATATTAAAATTGATATAGATATCTAATGGCAAGTTTAGTGATGACCATTTCAATTAATCGAATATAAATAGGAGGACCAAAATGAGTGTCAATGTGCATCCTATGAGTATCAAGATGTATCCTATGCGTAATAATATCATTTGTCATCCTCAAATGTTGTACAATGCAAAAAATAAAAAGAATCGATAATATAGTGGCCATACATGTATGTAAATGTGACATAAAGTTGAACTTGAGGTTAATATAAAGACAATTATTATCAAACTTGGCATGCTTCTTCCCTTTGTAAAGTTTGAGAGAAAAGTTGATCATAAAATTTTCTAGGTTAAGAAATCCTCCTAAAAGAAAATGAAACATAGAGTTAAACATACATTATATATAATAAATATTAAATAGCATGTTTCACATAATGTGGCAAATGGGTGGGTTTTATTGGGTATGAATTGGGTTATATATTACTCATTTAGTTATTTATGATCCATTTAATATTTAAATGGGCTATCATATTTATTCAACCCTCATCGACCCGAACCGACTCATTTACCCGATTAATATTTACTAGTTTTTATTATATTTAAACTAAAAGTATTATAACTCATTTATCACCCATTAATAATAACTAACCCATTTATCGACATACCTCTATATAGTGGGTAGAAAAATGGGTTTGGGTCAAACTTATCTCTCCCTATTTTACCTAAATGTGTAAAATAAATGAATAAAATTTGTTGCATTATTATTATCTACGGAATGCAAATTTCGTGAAGATAAAAGTATTTCTAGGACATAGATACATTTTTAGTACAAATCTAATATAATTTATAGAAGTATATATAAAGTCAATCAATACCTTATGAGTTTGTCATGAGCAAATATTGTTTATAAAGCTTACTATAATAGCAATAAGTCATTTTGTTATTATCTTTTCGAAAGAGTAAGTCATTTTTCAGAACTTTAAAAACTAGAAAATAAATTAAAAATGCATTCAAACATGTATTATTTAATATTTCAACCACTTATGATAACATCCGGTCATCACCAGCCATCACTGACCACCGGTGACTGGCCACCAATCATCGGTCGATCACAAAAAAAATTATTATTATTATTATTATTTAATACATTTTATTTCAAAATAATCAAGGTGTAAAATTTTGATACTATAATTATTTAATTATTGTTTTGTTGAAAGAATATTAATAATTTATTATACGATGAATATTAGAAAATATTTTTCAACTATTATTATCAAAAAAAAAGAAAATAACTAATTTTTTTGAAAACAATTTCTTTAGAAAATATCTTCCAAAAATAATTATTTTCTATGAAACATATAGAATGTAAATTACAAATTTTTAAATATAATGATGAACCATTTTATTTTATATTTTTTAATTGATATATGTATTGCTACTTTTGCGAGTGAATTAATTAGTTCACGTGGCACAAAAATGTCAAAGCACAATTTCCAAAAATAGAACTGACAAGGTTTTTTTAATTGCTAACAAACAACTTGAAAAAAGTCAAGTTTGTCTTTCACTATTTTTTTTAAAGATGAGATTTTTTCATATCATTACATTTGATCATTTATTTCTAATTATTATTTGGTTAAACTTAATATTGATGGTAAATATTATTTTTCATTAATCGTGCTATATATACATTGCAGACAAGGAGGGGTTTCCTTAAAGTCCCAGTTTGATTGACGACTACAGCACTACGTATTTACGCAATAGGATTTAATGTGGGAGTCGCCACTCTAACCGGCATAAAAAACATCTTATTGGTGTGCGTCTCGATTCCTTTAAGAAATGTGGAGCCGCCTTGACCTTAGAGATTCTGGGATCGGACTAACGCATTCCTTAAATTGTGATTCTTTACAGAAACTTATATGATTATTTCTACCTTTGTTTCCTTCTAACAAAACTTATATAAACAACCAAATTAACCTATTTCTTTACGTTCAAGCATGCTTTGTGAGTTTCTATTAATTAACAATCAAGGATTCATTTTACAGATCTCACCAAATTGAATTAAGAGTCAATTTACATGCTAGAATAGCCATAAACAATCAAATAAACAAACAAGCATTAAAACCTAGTTTCTAACCATTTTTACTATTATATTACCAAATAATTATTTACAAACCAATTTCATCCATTTTAAACATGTTTCTAGGTTATAAGAGGGTTTACGCTTACCTTTATCACTTAATTCCACGTGAAAATATATTTTTCATACAAAACAGCCCAGCGCGCCAGTCCAGAGCCCAGAACGCCAGTGGGACTGGCTTTTATACCTCAAAATGCCACTTGGATTAGCGTTATCCTTTGAAACACCACTTGGACTGGCGTTGCACCTCCAAACGCCAGTCTAGCTAGAAAAGTGTAGAAAATGCAGGAAAAACAGATAAACCAGTAACCAAAAATGCATGTTTTGTGTCTGATTAATCCAAAATGAAAACACAAACAAATGGGTAATATGCTATGCAACATATAAACATGCTTTGAACAACAAAGATGTAAACTTTAAGCATGAACTAAGCATTAAACATCGCAAACACTTAAAAATAATACAAATCATACAATTTAATGTTAGATTCATGTTAATAATGTAAAGAACAAATTAATAACATGGCATTCATGGTAGAAATATATTTACAAACAATGTTTGAGCTTTCATGAACAAGATTCACATAAACAAGAATAACTTGTTAGGAAAACAACAATATAGTCCAATATAACGGAATATAAATAATTGTGCAACAAAGGAAGACATTTGAGAAACATATATGAAATAAATATGAAACAATACAAAACCTTCTCCTAAAAACAGAAACAACTAAGAAACCAATATGATACAATACAGAATCTCAAAAAGTACAAAAACACATATGAAACCTTTCACTGTAATCCGAGCAGAAAATCTAAAACAACTGAAAAACAAAAACCTGATACTATGATCTGAACAGAAAATAGAAAAAACGGAATGAAGTTGAGGCCTGTGTTCCACATAGTTTCTTTAAGACAGATCCGTCATCTCCGCTGGTGCTAGAGTCATGTAGGCGTCAATCTTCTAGGATACAGCAACTACAGTTTAAAGTGGCAACACTACCACGATAAACTAGGCAAATTCTAACCGTGCCTTCACACTATCACTAGAATAAAATAGAGTATTTTGGGAGCTAAAAATTTCAGAACTGGAAAAAGAGATGAAAGGCTGTTTCTTTTTAATAAGAGCAGAAGAGGGATTTTAAAAGCCATATGATAAAGAGGTTAAAGGAAAATAAATGGACATTATGGCATAACTAATCTAGAATTAATTAGCCAAAATTAATGCACAATTAATTAGCCAAAATACTAAATGCAAAAGAAACGTCTGTTGAGAAAATATAACTAGTGGGCCAAATATTAGCTGGTCTATCACAAGCCCAACCTGTCTGGACATTCACGTCGTCCACGTCGTATAAGTGCACACATTGCGCCCCTAACCCGAGTTAGGATGATTTGCACCCCCTACACGCAAGAGAGAGCCTTTAAGACACAACTTCACACAGCCATTAAATGGTTCTAGCTTATAAACACTTAACAATCCTCACACTCTTTCGATGTGGGATAAGTGTTGTAAGCTTCTTTATTTTCTCAACAACTTTTGCAAGTAGCTTACTTTGAGCATCAATTTCTTATTCATCACTCATTCATTTTAAGCATATAATATACCGTTTCAAAGGTCTCATGGAGTAGAATACAAGACCATAATTCTTGTTATTCAAACCTCCAATTTAACAATAAATATTATGCCTCAAAATTATCAAAATATCCATTATTTTCCAATAATTCCCCACATGAATGAAATTGATAGATCAACGATTCAATGTGGTGATAGATTCTTTGGTCGATATTTGCATAGGATAGGTAGGCTTCCCCCTTTGAACCTTCCCTTATGAAGGTATATTTACTTTACTGGCTGACCAGTAGACGCGATGTCCTTGAATTCTTCTATCATTTGTATAAACGATGATATAAGTCACACAAATACCTCCCTGGCATGATGTTGGTTCACATGGGTATGTTTATATGGCCGTTAACATCTCCTAGTTCTGCAAGAGTTTTAGAGAATTAAGCCCCAATAGTCTCCTTTAAAGCGGTCCCACTTCACTCTTATATAGCTGATTTAATGTTGCTCGAATCATCGAAGCATACATCATCATTAAAAGCATAGCTTAACCTTTTCCCACGTTTATCATTGTGAACATCATAGGAATGGACTTGGGGTTAGACCCCCACAGTGACATCACAAGGTCTATGCAAGTAGGTTGTCACTTTGAACCTAGATCTTAGGATCTCCAATTAACTAGGTTAGGTTTTCCTTCACATAGAGCCTTAATTTCTTATGGGCTTTAGTCTCATTCCTTTCGATGCTTTATCAACTTGATCTCGATTCAAACCCTTTTGGTTAGCGGATTCGTAATGTTATCTTTTGACTTTACAAAATCAATAGACATAACTTTAGTTGAGATCAGTTGTCCAATAATAGTATGTCAAAGATGTATAGGTCTTGACCTACCATTTTCCATTACGTTCTGTGCTCTACCAATCATAGCTTGGTTATCACAATATATATGTATTATGGGCACAGTGTGGATAAGGAGGGGTTACCTTAGTAATCCATGTCATTGCGACGACTGCGGCACTGCACGTTTAACGAAAGGAGCTAATAGTGTGAGTCACCACCGAAACTAGGATCAGGAAATCCCATTAGTGTGCGTGTCAATTCACTTAAGAATGCATAAGATGCTTGATCTCAGAGATTCTAGAATCGGACTTATGCATTCTTAATGCGCGATTATTTACAAGCCACTCATAGAATTATATCAACCTTCATTTCCTCTAACAGAAACCCATAAAACATGTAATTATAACCTACATTTTTATAACATATTAGCATACAAATGGTGGGTTTCTATACAAACAAGGATTAGTTTAACATTTCCAGCCATTATTAACATAAATTACACGCAAAGGTGATAGCAAGTAACACCAACACAATAACACAACCTAGGGTTTCTACCATTTTAATCTAAAGATCACCAAATAACATTATTAAGTTCATTTCATGCATTTTACAATCTATTCTTACTAAAGAAGGTTTGAAAACTTACCTGATCATTTCATTTCACGTGATTTTTATACATACAAAAGATCAAAAAGACTGGATCTACTCACCCAAGGCCAAATGCCACTCCTAGGACCTAAAATGCTCCCAATGCCACTTGGAGGAGTGGTGTTTGGACTCATCGCCACTATGGGAGTGGCGTTGGGGCCAAACATCACTCAAAAGAGTGGCGTTGTTAGAGAAACACACAAAAAAATAGAAAATACAATTTTTGGGTTTACCAAACCTGAAAATTAATAAAAAATGCAACCAAAACATAGATCTGTGATGCAAACAACCTAAAAAAGCATTCTAAATGGCAAAACACAACCTATCAACTAACAATCATTCATACAGCATTCAAATGAAATATATTGTAAGCATGGAATGGGCAAATCTTCACAGAACAACCTTTAATCAAATGCAGCATTCATCATTAATTCAAAACATGTAAACATGATTCAAAACATCCTAAAAATAAATCTATCATGGAAAACACAACCTAAATCTAAGCAAACAATCATATTGCATATTCATACATAAAGAAAATAGAAAACACAAAAAAAATGCATTTAACCATTCAAGTCATGCAAGAATGATGCAGACATGTTAAAACTGGCATGTAGAGACATTTATAAACCTAATCTAACATAAAAAAAAATCATACTTTAGATCATGACAACAAGAATCATGCAAAAACACAAAAATAGTACGTAGAACAAAAAAAACAACATTCATGGCAACTTGAGTAGATGCAGATGAAGATTCATGCAATGAATGAAAATCATGTTTATATCATAGAGATCACAAAAAAGCACTCATATTTTTGTGAAGAAAACTTACTAAAACTGCAAGGAACGGACTAGATTTATCAGCTAGGTTTTGGATTTGGCAGGAAACTGACTCCACGTATAGGAAGTGCTTTAGGTCCCTCAGTTAGTTGAGTGTGATTGGCGTCTTTCTTGGTTTTAAGTTACGTACAATGAATTCAGGAACAGTGCTTCAATGTTCCTCAAAATGAAAAACCCAATGCTTTTTAAAACTCCAGTGAAAATGTGAATGTCAATGATGAGAGTGTTTTGAGTTTTGAGTGTTTAATTGTGAATGAAAATTGGTAGAGCTACTGTACCTAAGATCCTTCTCCCTTCAAAGAGAGAAAACGCGTGCCTTTTATAGGCAGAGGCTAGGTGTAGATGAGTACGTGGTTTAAAATTGAAAATGTTTTATGCCAACTAGTTCTTATCAGAAATGAATCTAGTCTCTATTCTAGACTGCAGGGGAGTTAACAAATTCAATCAAATTCTGTAGAGGAGCGTAGTGAAGATAGAGATGATAATTTCTTATCTGTAGTTTAAAACAGTGATGATCTAATCATCAAATTTGAATTAAAAACAACATAGAGATAAAAATAGATGTAATTCTACCACGATCTGATAATTCAGATTCAAAAACCAGGATAAACAGATGAAAATCTATCCAAAAACCAATCTTTCTACCACCTATGAAGGAGTAGCATTTTGGCACCAACACCACTCCATGGAGTGGCATTTAGGCTTAACGCCACTACCATCATGGCGTTTGGCCCTTTCTCCACTTTTGGAGTGGCGTTGGCCCCTTTTGAGACCCAGAACGTCCAAATTTGAAAATGTACATAAAAGACAAAATGTACGAAATGACCTAATCTACCATGTTGTAAAATTTTAGATTATTTTGATACTTGTGTAAAATGTTATAATGAAACCGTCTAAAAATGCACGGTTTTAGGTCTAAACAGTTGTTTTATGCTCAAAACATTGTTTTCAAATTTGGAGATGTACGTGATCAACCAAAGCTATCAATCACTCATTTCATGCCTTTTAAGCATGAATAATCATCATTGGGACCTTCGAGTCACAATCCCATTCTTGCATCCAAAAATTAGGTGTCTACACACAAGCTTTGGAAATTCAAGAATATCCTCCAAAAAGTTCCATAGCCATTCGGCTTCTTCCCCAGATTTATCTGAAGCTACAAAATCAGAATCCATCGTAGATCTGGTTATAATCTTTTACCTTGAGGATTTCCATGATATAGCTCCTCCTTCCAAAGTGAAAACATATCCACTTGTGCCTTTGGTATCTTGTATGTAATAACATACAATCACATGACTACATATCCTTCGGTAGTATTTTTGACATACACACATTTGTCATCATGACTTTGCCAAACTTTTCTTGCCATTGTTTTGGTGCTTGCTTAAGTCCATTTAATGACTTGACCAATTTATAGACTTTCCTTTCTTATCTTGGAGCTACATGACCCTTAGGTTGTTCCATGTAGATTTATTCATCAAGATTTCCAGTTAGAAAGGCTGTATTAACATCCATTTGATGTACCTCAAGATCTTCATCTAGACAACCACATACTTTCAAGTAGTTGTAGGAAGGTTTTTGACCTCTCTATACTCATATGGTGTCTTATTTTCTTTCTTGTGGAGTACCTTATTTAAAAGGTAATTAGGTAATAACACAGCTTCCCCCCATATGTTCAACATACTCGATCACCACCTTGATCACTTCTGACCATCTTAACCTTTTTGTTAAGTTTGGTTTCAATTTCTTACTTATAGAGTGCAAACTTCTCTACAGCTTCAGTTTTGCTTTTGAGAAAATATACATTACTGTGTATTACATCAAGGGGTTCTTTATTCCTTTAAATTGATTCAAATAGAGACCTTGTTAATTTTGCCTCAACACAAATTTCACATCAATTTGAAATGTGGGAATGTGTTCTAAGTTAATTATTTTACGTAAAATATCATAATTAACATGTTCAAGTTTACCATGACATAATTGAATGACTCAAGCATATAAATAAAAGAAACGTTATTCCTTTTATTCATAACTTTAGACTTACGATGATAGCATTTGAATTTCCACATATAATTCAATAATTATCCCCTTCCCATAACCAGTCCCTCTCAGACAAAATTAACTTCTGAGATTCAAGCACAAAGATAGATTTTAGACACATCTTTAGCAATGGCTTCTACAGAATTAGCCTCATTTGATCTGTCTTTCTTTGGCAGCCTACAATCAGATGACTTGTGCCCCATCTTGTTGTAATTGAAGCACTTTCCTTGAAACTTTGGTTTCTTGGAAATACTGCCTTTCAGTCTCAGCTTAGACCCAGCTTGAGGTTTCTTAACCTCCACCACAATAGCCTTAGCAACATTGAGATTGGCAGCTCTGGAGAGCTTTTTCGTTGTACCTCCATTATCTTCATCAATTCCAAGTTTGATAATTAGCTGTTCCATAGTCATCTCCTTTCTCTTATGCTTAAGATGGTTTTTAAAGTCGTTCCAAGCATGAGGTAGCTTCTCAATAAAAACTGCTAACTGAAAGGATTCACTTATAACCATCCCTTCAGAATGAATACCATGAATGATAAGTTACAATTCATGCACTTGATTCACTACAGTTTTAGAATCAACCATAATAAAATTTGAGAATTTGCCAACTAAGAATTTCTTAGCATCAGCATCTTTAGATCTATATTTATGGTCTAGTGATTCCCATAATTCTTTAGCCATTTTCTTAATACTCTACACCTTATAAAGTGCATCAGATAAGCCATTCAAAATATAATTCCAGTAAAGAAAATCAGAGTGCTTCCATGCCTCAACAGCATTGAAGGCGGTAACAACATCTACATCATCCCCTCTAACAGTAGGGGGATCATCCTTCAGGAATTTTACCAAGTTCAACATGATCAAGTAGAATAACATCTTTTGTTGCCATATTTTGAAATTCTCCCCAGTGAATTTTGCAGGATTTTCATTTTAGCTCATCGAAACCTTCACTAGCAACGTTAGGTGCGAAGCCTGGGTAGAGGAAGTATCAGTGTTCTAAGAACTCGGAGGGTTGCTTTCAGTAGTAGAAACAACCTTATCAACCATTTCTGTTAAATGTCAAGAATTTAGTTATAAACTAAAATCAGAAACAGAAATCACAATCCAAACAATTCTGTTTATAGAAACAGAAACAATCATGAAATAATTCTATTTACAATAACAAAAATAATCATGAAACAATTTTGTTTACAATAGCAGAAATAATCATGAAATAATTTTATTTACAGTAATAGAAACACTCAT
>CANYLF011218114.1:0-10225 GCA_948193215.1 Bocquillonia castaneifolia
AAAATTAACTTCCTAATCGAATTTAGACTCCAAATGTGCGGCTGCCACCCTAAGGGTTTCGGGTTTCGTCCAAGCACTTCTTGATGCCCTAATATTGACTTTATTGACCCTTGACCTTGACCTTGACTTGTTGACCATTGACTTTGACTTATAGATTAAGCTTGCTAGAAAAGCTAACAACTTTATTTTCTTCATACCGTCATCACCATAAGATTGCCATCGTCAATATTGCCATCTTACCATTGCCATTGTCAATCTTGACCAAAATATGCTCCATATTTGAATTCAATCTTCATGAATTCGAATTGCAAGACTCCAAATTATGAATTCAAAACTTGCCATCTTGGATCACATCACCTTCTCTGAAGTTCATTCTTAGCCCACAATTTCAATCCATTTAGGAAATTGTAAATCTTATCAGCTTCAGCCATATCAGGGGTGTCCAATATCAATGCTCGGAAACTACGCACATATTCCTGATAGAACCAGTGTGCTTTAACTCCGATAATTATTGTCTCACATTAAACCCAATATTCTCAAGGTAAAACTGAGCTTTCAATTCTCATTTGAAGGCTTCCCAGCAATCAACAGCACATAGTCCCACACGGACTTCTTCCATTTTGGATCGCCACCACACTTTGGCGTCTTCAACTAAGTACATTGGTGCTAACATAAATCGCTGGTCATCCGAAGTACTCTTTGTTACATTGAAGTAAAGTTCCAAGTCAAATAAGAAATTATCAACCGCCCTGGAATCACGAGTGCCTGGGAAGGATTTTGGTTCTGGATTTTTCACCCCCCACACCATTATCATGTCAAAGAACTCCTGTCCCATTGGACAATTCATTCATTTTCTTGGCTACCGACTTCATCTCCTCACGCAATGAATCGATAGCCCTTTTTGAGTCATCTGCCAGAGTATCCATTGCCACACCAATACACTTATTAGCATCACAAATGTCCCTCGTAATTAATTCAAGGGTCTCCACTCGAGACTCTAATTTTGCCAGTTTAAGCACTCACTGTGCTGAATCACTTTGGTCACCCAGGATGGCCTCAAGCTCTCTTGGCTCATCCTCAGGGTTCGGTAATTTGGCAGCCACTGCCTTAAGAATCTCAGCATTGGCTATTAAAGCCTTGAACAATTCACAGTCGGCCACTACGGTCTCAATTATTTTTGCATGTGCGACCACTGCTGCCATTGCATCCGATCGACCTATTACAGTCTCAAGGGATGTCACCCTTTCCTCAAGCGCCTCAATGCGCACATTCCTTTTGGAACTGGTAACTTTTGCCATCAAATTTGAAATAGCGTCTCATTGCACGCTTTGATACCAAATGTCACGGGCCCAGTAATTTGCCTTCACTTAGGACGGTGTGGTGCTTGCTTCGAACACTATCTAGCAAGCCAGCCAAGGGTCAATTACGAAAATCTGCAAGAGATCAGCACACGTTAGTGATAATATTTAACAAGCCCACAGCAGGTAAATCTCCCCATCAGGCCATATATCAAGAACACAACATGGGACACGCTCATAGAATGGATATGAAGGGACTACTTGTGTTATTAATTCGTAATTCAAATATATGACATATGACACTCAAGTAGGTAGGGGGGAACCCTACGACAGATAGCAAGCAACACCCACGAGTGAGGATGCCTTTGGTCCATGCCCTCTGTCATCCATCACCCCCGCTAAAGAGCAATTACAAAACATCTATCTCTAGTAGGAGGAAACATTAATATGTGCTAGCCGTCAAATTCAACCCCCCCCCCCCAAAAAAAAAAAATTACATAAATGAAATTAAATTATGAAAACACTACATAGCCCCCAAGTCAACAAAAGTCAACCCCTAACATAGTTGAGGCAAGCGTTCTTGAACAAATACTTCCCTCCTCAAAAAAACTGCAAAGTTGTTAAGTGAGATATTAAGAATATTAAAAAAAAAAATTTAAAAAAAAAGTTAAAACGGAATCAAGTTTCATCAAAAAAATAATTTATTCACTAACAATTCAATTCTACCGTATAT
Source organism: Bocquillonia castaneifolia (assembly GCA_948193215.1). NCBI lineage: Eukaryota > Viridiplantae > Streptophyta > Magnoliopsida > Malpighiales > Euphorbiaceae > Bocquillonia > Bocquillonia castaneifolia. The sequence continues at coordinate 2,032 of CANYLF011218114.1, forward strand.
ATCATACATCCCATATAATTCAAAACATAAAGCAAATGATCTTAATTTAAAGATTTTAAGTTTAAAAACAAAAGAGGGGCAAATTGATCCAAATTGACAAGTTAAGGAGGTGATTTGAGCCTAAAAGGTAAAAATGGGGCAAATTAAACCTTAGATCAAAGTCTAGGAGGCAAATTGACAAGGTTTCCATTACAAAACCCTTAAAACCCCTATGAAGCACCAATCTTTTTCAGTGCTCTGTTGGTCTCTTTTCACTCGAAAGCATTAATCTTTAGCCAAAAGCAGAAAATTGCAGCTTCTGGGCATCATCTAAAACAATATTTCCTCACAGGTCTGTTTCTTTGCCACCCTTTAAAACTTTACTTCATTTTATTTCCCAGTTGTTGAAGAAGTTACCTTTTTTGTTATGTTTTTTTCTCTTTTATTGCAGTTTCAGGAGTGAAAGTTGATCATTATACGTACAGAATTGGCATTGAGAATTAATAAAGAATTTATAATCCAATGAAGATGTATGTGCTCAGCTCTGTACTTTCTTGACATTTTTCCCCCTTTAACTAATAGCAAAAGTTTTTATTGATATTTTTAAGTAATTTGCAGAAAAAATCACAATGCTGGACCTCTCACCAATTTTGAAGTACTTAACTTTCTCAAGTCAAGAGGTGCTTCGAATGATAATTCCAGGGTCATTGCTCAAGTAGTTCCATCAGAGTACAAGGTTTTTTTTTTATCCTTTGCTCTTTTTTTTTAGTGTAAAAGTTTTCAGGATGTTAATGGATTCAAGAAAGCTAAAATTCATGTGGGTGCTAATTGCATGTGCTTTTTTTATTTTATTTTTTATTTTTTTGTAGGTTTTTGATTATTTGATGGAAACGCCTGCTTGCAGACAAACAAAAGAGCAAATTGATGATTTCATGGAGAAATGTAAGGCATACAACCTTGCAAAAGCTGAGATCCTTAATATTATTAACCTTGTTCCTCATGAATTAGTCCAACTTGATCCGGTAATTTGTTATTCTATCTCTCTTTGTACCTCTCACTCATAAGTATTGACCTCTGCCTCAATTGATATATTTTCATATGCTCTTATTTATGATGGAATACAAAAAGATCAAGAGCCTACCATTAAACTTGGTTGCCAGTCCTAAATTCTTTCTTTATATGTTAAGAATTTGTACATGAAATTGTGTTTGCCTTGCTCGTTTGATGAGTGCTTTTTTTTCCAGTTAAGAAAATTAGGTTGTTGTGCAATTTGTCTTCCATTCTTCTGTAGGTTAGAGCTTTGGCTGGTATTATCTCAGTTCCCAATTGTCTTGTTCTAGATATCTATCGTCCATTTTCTTAAAATCTAAAGAGATTTTCATCCTAAGCACTTTAGGAGAAACTTTAGTTGTTAATTATTATCTCAAATAAGGTATTTTGTTTTATGGTTGGATGATGGAATAAGCTAACTTTAAGGTGAAATGGTGATAGACATTTACAAGGAGTGATCATATCAATGTCCCTAGTTTCTTTTCCTTTCCATCTTAATTAACTCTATGATTGAAGTACTAGCACAAGTTTATTATACAAGTAATTGAAGGTGGGAGGTGATACGTAATTCGGGCAGTATTCGAACTGTTTCAATATCCCTTCCATACTTGCAGAGTAAAATGTTGTACAATCTTGATTGATTAATCACAGATGGACGTAAAGATTACAGAATAGTTCAGATGAAGATGCATAGTTGAAGTAAGAGTAAATTAGTTGGATAATTGTTGGTGTAGAACTCTTATTAGAGATGTATAATTGGTTTCTTCGGAATCATAACTTCAAAATCGGCACTCAACTTGGATCAGCTATCATATATATATATATATTTTCAAATGACTACTTCATGTTTGTAAGCAATAGTTGAATCTATCAATAGGTGAATGAATATATTAGTCATTGTTTCTTTCTTTCTGTTTTTTGGCAGATTATAGAGGATTCTGAGAAACGGTTTGACAACCTGGAAGTACTAAAAGATTTGGTTTGTGAAGTTTTTCCCCCACCTCCAGCTGAACCGGCTTCTGAAGAGGGGAATGAGGATGATGAACAAAATGAAATTGCTGATTGATAATTAGTAGAAACAAGTGATTTATGGTGTACATACTTTGTTTCAGTTCTTGTATTGAATACATTCTGAATTGATAATACATCACGCAAGCCATTATCTAAAACTAGTGAGGAACATTTCAGGCATTTGTATGGTTTCAAGAAAAATGACCGCTTCAAGTGCCACTTTGTGATGATTAACTTGTTCTTAAGTTAATTAAATCATAATTGTTGATTTTGATTTGGAAATCTATCTGAACATAGAAACATGATCAACAAAATCAGGAAAATGGTTCAAAAAAAGAGTGACAGGTAATAAGATTGAAAAAGCTCGTGCATGGGTAATTTCCAATTCTGATTCAATGCATATTGCAAGGTGCATCCTTCCGACCAACGACAAAACTAACTGATATGAAATTTAACCGTGACAGATCATATCGCTATGGTTAATATCACTGCCCCTAATGTAATTTAAGAGTTACAATCCTTGATTATTTAAATGAAAAGTAAACATGATTAATCCTCAACATATTTACTAAAGATCAGGAAGGTGAAGTGTCCTCAAGAATAGACACAGCTCTCTACTAATTTGTCCGCATCATTCAATGTTGTGGCTGTGAAGCCTGCAATGGCCGAAGTCCAGGTATCTGCAAAAAATGTATATTCACAACAGAAAGCACTCTTATAACCCCTCCTATAAATTTAATTCATGCAAGTAGGTGTAATGATACCAACCTCAACTCCATGTGGCCCGATGCGATTACGGGATACAAAATTAATTATCAGTGTTGCAAATTCATCAGGTACATCCTCCTGCACATACACAAGTTTTAATGGAAAAATAAAGAACAAAGGAACATAAATTAAACGGGAAGTATGGAAATTGATGTCTACCTGTATAGGATGCCCAGTATGCCTCACAACCACCATTTGGAACTTGCCTTGCATTTGGCCAATAGTAAGAGTTCTGTTGTAAAACAGAGTAAAGAAACACTCAGAATGAAAGTTGTAATTACAATGACCAATCATTCCAGAACACGTCACAGACAATGCTCGCTACTCCCAAAAGTAACTGGTCAGAATCCGCCTATTGCAGAAAATGAATGAGTAAAAGCAGCTAAAAAGATGGCAGAGCCACATCTCAAAAACCTGTTTTGCGCCATTTATTATATTTTGCTTCACTGCAACTGACTAGATAATATCACCAAAATTTTCTATGCATAATTTGAGGCAAGTTCATGAAAATGACCTGTCCAGTCTGTCTGTTCCAGCCAAAAGCAACAGTTTTGGAACAGGAGATGCGAGAAATTTCTCTGAAAGGCCTTCATACCTACAAGAAATAGCTAGTCATCAATATTCTTTTCAATAGGAAAAGTATCTTTTAGCAACAGAGCAGAAAAGAATAAAAGCATCTTTCTCAGCAGAATTAAGTCTACAACATCTTTTATTTGGCTTTGCTCCTGAAGGCCCAATATTATTATCCAAAAAATTTATGTTACCGAGGGACACAGCATGATTGTATGGTAATTCAAGCAAAAGAGAAATAAGCATCATATAAAAAAGAACAGAGTAATTCTATATTCTTGTAATTCTATAATATAGATAAAAAAGAAGGGAAGCAAATGTGAAGCACCTAAAAGAGAGAGGACACCCGAGTGAATAATGTATTACTCTTGTAAATTCTATATTCAAGTCTAAAAATGTCAACTACACACATAGAAAATAAATGTTTGATACATTAAATTTAACTGCATTCCACATGACAAAACTAATTAAATTTTTAAGAATTTAAGACACGATAAGCAAAATGATGAGAAGCATTAACTGGATAATGAACATCAAATTCAAAGAATAGAACTTTTCAGAACAAATAATGCTAACGTCTAGTGGGCATGCCACCAGAATGAAGCCATATAACCAACCTAACAATGCATGTGGGATATATAAGGACACATAAAAAATGCATATATGATGCATATATAATTTAACAGGAAATTTCATTTGGTTTAAAAATTAGCAGGCTCAGGAAAATGGCTCTCTATTCAACTAGAATGCAATATACACACAATGAATTCTTCAAGCATGTCCTGAGTATTAAAAAGCAAAGATACACAGGAGAAAGGAATATCAGAACTTGCTGATAAACTGATCATGTAGCATCGATAACTCACAATCGATCATATACTCCACATGCTGTTATAGTAATACCAAGTAAATCATCATGAAAACACCATTTATAAGAGTGAACTTTAATTTCAAACTAACTCGTACCATCCTCTCCAATACTGTTCAGTTTCTTCTAGACGTGATCGATAAACATAGCTGCAGCACAAAGTAATTAATCCCTCTTAGTCAACTAATACATTAAAACTTAAAAGTAATAGCCGGTCTGGAACATTAAATTACAGCAACTACTTGGCAGTTTCAAGATGGGAAACATGTGAACATCCAGTGGCCGGGCTACTTACCATTTCTTCGAGTCATCATACGTTAAAGTGGTAGGCACAGATATGCGAGCTGAATCAATATTTCGTAGCGTACCTCCCTTGACACTCCATTCTATCTGCACAAAAGCTTTAGTTAGTGTCTAATGAATGGGCTCAAAAGCTTCATGAGTATGGAGAAGAACCTTTTAGACATTTATAGGTATCAAGTACAGATGTCAGGGATCTACTTAGCTTTCTGACCATCTCTTATTTCTAGAACCCAGAATATTGAGCCACAGAAAAAAAAATTAAAGATGGTAGATGAACATATGTGAATAAATTATACAACAAAATAGTACTATAGTGTCTTACGCATTCTACAGAACTTTAATAATAGTGTAAGTATTCATATATCTAGTACAGCAGTCAACAACATCTGATGAAATAATAAATTAGCTTTTTTTTTTTTATGTGGCAGTTCATAAAACGAGTTGTTGAGGTAATTGTTTGATTCAGGATTTGGATCATATCATTTGATTCACTCAAAGCAACAAAACTATCTGAATCAAGCCTGCAATTTGAAAGAGAACTTAATCATAGATGAATCACAGCCTCCATTCATTTTCACAATTCTAACAGTTCAAAGAATCAAGGGGATAACATTTTCTCTCTCTAATTTTCACCTATTCTTTAATTGTTTTCTTTATAACTTCTCTTAGTTCCCAATAATTTCCATTGCTTTCTTACATCTCTTTCCCCTACTTCCCATATTTTCCTTTGCTTACTTATTATTTTCTAATTCTTCCTCTCTCTCCAAATGAAAAGGGTTACGCAAAATGGCAATACATGAAATAGGAGCTTCCTGGTGATATAAATTCAGTATATTTGGTCTAGTTCATATTTTGACTAAGCTCAAAGAGATCAAAACACTGATATCTTAATATTATGTTTGGAGCAAAGAAACAGCACTACGTGATAGAGATTATTAGAGACACAAGCTTTAACTGATTGGTGAAAATGTAAAAATACATATTTAGTAGTTAAAAATTTATGTTGTCTTCTAGCATATATCTATATGCTACTAATATGCGAAAAACTTTGCCATCACATAACTGTGAGTATTCATCTCTATATGTTTGTTAAACTCTTTCAACTATTCCAACTGTTAACAATTTTTGTTCAAAAAGAAAGTTGTAATCGATTAAACATTTATTCAAATACCCCATCATCCAGTGCATATGACATTTAGTTATATATGCATACAAATGGTTTCCAATGCATCATTAAATTTGTACTAAATCTTTGATTTATAAAATTGAAATTTTGATTCTCCATAGAAATATAGAAATAACCAAGTAAAAAACATCATGATGTAGAAAGAACTGATTGATAGGAAAAATTGAGATCCACAAAGGAAGTTTACATACTGCTTTTTCTATGCTTGAGAAATGCTGCATCCTGTTCGATAAAATTTTCTGCATGTGAATCAAAGAAGCCATAGCTGTTCCCTGAAATTCAATCACATTTCAAATAAAAAGCTTCAACATATCACTGATAAACAAAAATCAGAAGAAAAGCTGTCAAGTTTATTATACAGAAAGTAAACCTCAACAACATCCACAACAACCAGGCCAACCAAGCTTGGGAACACTTTCTTAGCAGCAACATGCACAGCAACTGAGCCCCCCATGCTGCATTACAATGGCATGAAGTCTATCAAGAAACAAAAGTACGAAATCTTGAAAGAAAAATAAGCATAACAGACTTGATTTCATTTTTAGATAGCAGCAAATGAAACAGAATAGAAAATACGAAATCTACACACCAACACTAGCTTTTACATGTACAAAGGGAAAATATAAGATAGATAGCTGAACTAAGCAACAAATGATTTCTTTATTAAGAGCAGAAAGTGTATTCCTTCCTTCATTGATCATTTTTATATGATTCACTGCCACTTGTTTGGCAAATGCCAATTTTAAGAACAGTGTATGCTTAAGAAGATAGAAAAAAAATGCTTAAAAAGCTTTGTAAAAATGTTTCTTCCGCGAAGTTTCAGAGTCCATTATCATGTAGAAGATATCTAACCCAGTTCCTCTTTCTCATAATCCCAGGATCCAGACAGCCAAAATCCAACAAGTTAAATAAAAAAGTAAAGCCAACACACTAAATGAAAGAAAAGAAAAGAATGTAAATGAAACTAGAAAGCCAAAACATCTAAATGTTGATTACTTTAGTAATAAGCATTATTAATTATCCAAGAATATTAACATACAGATTATGGAATGACTATAACCTGTGGCCAACGAGCACAATTGCAGGGGATTTTCTCCATACATCTCCTTCACTACAGCTGAAACATCATTGCACATGGTCTGCACATGGAAGGAAACACTCAAATGCATACAGATAACGTACTACATAATCTCAATGTGTTTAAAATCTGATTTCTCAACATGAAACCTACTGACAAAAAAACATGGAAGACAACCTTTCATGTTACTATTGTGAAACAACTACCTCTATAGATAGGTCTAGATCATTTTCAGCAGATGTTTTCCCGTGTCTTCTCAAGTCCATGGCAACTATACGGGCCTTCTCCTTCATTATACTTGCGGAACGTGAAAATGAAAACCTGAAAAGAATAGATTTATAATTTTTTTTCTTGATGATATTGTTTGAACAAAATTCAAAAAAGAGACTAACAGCAAAATTCAAACAAAGAAACACATACATATGTCTGGAAATGTTAAAATTTGCAAAAGATGCATTTTTTTCTTTTTGTCCATTTTATGACCCCATGATGTAGATTCAGAAAGAAACAATACATAAATTCAGAAAATCATGATAACAAAAAAGAAAGTTCTGTATAACTGCCAAATTCAGTTAAATGCCATAGAACATGTTCCTTTTTTCTAGAATAGAAGCAATGTCAGTCACTCCCATATATCTTGTTTTGAAAGTGAAGTCGATATGACTTTTGAATTAATCCATCAAACACATATGGGGCAGACAAAATGGTGATCACAGGTTTTGTCTCCAATGCCGCCACCGCATGCAGCAATATTTGAAATTGGCAACTTGAGAAATCAAACTTAGATTATCCTTCTCAAAGGCAAGATGATCCTGTCAAAATTAGGCTTTCTAAACATAATTAAGCTCTTCAAAGTAGTACTGTCACTAGATGGAAAAGTGTTGTTATCTTGGAAAGAAAAAATATAAAGGAAGATGGAATTCTAGATAGTAATCGAGTGCCGAAAATAATGATAATGGATTAATGCATATAAAAAACATAAACCCATTTTCTTTTTCTTAAAACCATTTATAAAATAATTTTTCCCGCATATGATTATAAATCCATTTCATTATTGTGGGTATACTTCATTTTCCTATATGGTATATCAGATTATAATTCAGAGATGGAACTTTATCATCCTTCTTTAACATACAGATGAAACAAAAAAAAGATGAAATTTAAGTAACTACAGCAGACAAAGTTGCAGTTCTATTATTTGGTTACTAAGAAGCATATCTATTATCTAAGCTGTAAAATGGAATAAAAATGAGTCAAAGGCAGCAAACGAAAGTTACGAAACATACCCAGAATAGCCACCACCATGAAGACAAAAGACAAAAGGTCCATCAGTTCCTGCTACATACACATGGAATACCTAAGACAGTAAAATAATAAAATC